>PVJH01043616.1:0-13442 GCA_004026705.1 Nesogale talazaci | reverse complement strand
CTTTAAGGGCCTCCGTCTCTTTGACAAGGACTGCCTGCTCCAGATTGAACGTCCAGAGTATGTGGGGCAAAGTCTTGGCACCTTCGCTTATAAGAAACTGAGGAGTTTGCACTGTCTAGATTTTTACGACTCTTTATGGTCAGATCGGTATTTGCAAATTAGCTGAGAGTGGGCCTCTGAGCTGTCCTTTATTTACATTCGAAGCCATCCCAGTGAGAGCCCCAGAAAAATGTCACTATGCAGGCACAGGCAGGATGGTTGCATTTCTGACTGTTGCTAACCTCCCCGCTGCCTTTAAACCAATCATGAAGCACACGGCTGATATTTAATAGCTTTTAGCTGATTATTTTTCTTCTCCTCCTCTTTCTTTTCTATCCAAGTTGACCTGGGTGTACTTGAGCGGAAATGAAGTCATCCGCATGCTGAATTAGACTAATCACAGGCCCCTGAGAATGAAATGGAAGCAGAGATTAAATGGCGGAGGGAGAGTCGGCATTAATAAGCACCAGGGAAACTTTGCATAAAATAAATAGGAGATGTGATAGATTGAACCTGCATACGTTGCTGCCATTCTTTCTCCACAACACGGTGCCTTCCTTGAATTGACTGCTGGAATCATGAGGTTTGATCAGCCCACAGCCCCCCTGCAGTCCAGGGCCTGGCCCTTCGCTTCTGGATCTGCTCTGGTGAGGCCAGACTGTCTCCAGGGTAGAGGAGTCTGAGTTGGGGTGCACACTGGAAAAGAGGCACAGTTATTTGCCGCCTGCTGGTGCTGGGTGGGTAGAAGAGAGGAGTGCTTGGAAGTAGGCAGATAAATGTCTTTTTCCCCCTTTTGTCTTATTTTATTGGGGGGCTCTTAAAACTCTTATGACCACTCGTCATTCAGTTGTACTAAGCGTACCTCTGTATCCATTGCCATCAGTGCGTCCCAAACATTTTCTTCCTACTTGAGCCCTTGGTGTCAGCTCCTCTCTTTCACCCTCCCGCCCCCACCCTCCCCAACTCATGAATCCTCGATATATATTGTTATCTCATGTTTCATTTTTTTGGGGGGGGGATATCACTGCCTCTGGTGGTTGTGGGCGCTACCCAGTGCTGCTCCTGAGAGCCGGCGCTGGATTTGAACCGCCAAGCCCGTGGGCTGCAGTCCCGCACTCAACCCCTTACGCCACCGGGGATCAGTCCTTGTTTTGTTTTGTTTTGTTGTTATCTCCTGTCTTACATTGTCCGTTGTCTCCCTTCACCCACATTTCTGTTATTTGTCCCCCTGTGGGGGGGGGGAGTGGGCTATACATCAACCTTAAAATGGGTTCTCCCTCTCCCCTCCTTCCCGTGCGCCTGTCATCCCTCTCCCCTCATGATAGTTCTACTCCCACTACAGTTCCTGAGGGTTTTATCTGTCCTGAACTCCATGTGTTGAGAACTAGTGTCTGTACCAGTGTGTGTACTCGGGGCTAGCCGGATTTGTAAGGTAGAACTGAACTGGGTCATGGTAGTGGGGGAAGAGGAAGCATTCGGAAACTGGAGGAATGATGTGTGTTTCGTCAGTGCTGTACTGAACTCTGGTTGAATCGTCCCTTCCTTGTGACCCTTCTGTGGCGGGATGTCCAATTGTCTACAGATGGGCTTGGGGACTCTTCCACTCCAACGCTTCTCATTCACATCATTACAATTGTTTGCTTTTTATCTTTTGATGCCTGATGCTTGATCCTGTCAACACCTCATGATCACACAGGCTGGTGGGTTCTTCCAGGTGGACTTATTTGCTTCTCTGCTACATGGCTGCTTGTTTAACTTCAAGCCTGTAAGACTCCAGATACGCTATCTTTTTTCACCACGTTTTCTTATGCACCCATTTTGTCTTCAGGGATCATGTGGGGAAGGTGGGTGTCAAAGAGTGCCAGGTTATCGGAACAAAGTGTTCTTGTGTTTCAGGTAGGCGGTCCAAAGTTGTGTAGAGGTCCGTCTGCTCTCGTAACACTTGACATATAAATATATGTATATTGGCTTGTATCCCTGTCATTATACATTGCTATATTTGCATATATGCATGCCTGTAGCCATACCTCTATAAATAGTTTTTGCTTCCTACTTCTTTCCCCTCTTTCCCTTCACCTTTCTCCTGTCCCACTCTCACGCCCACCCTCTACTCGACAGATCTATGTCTTACCTGTTATTGGCAGCTCCAGGTTGTAGGAGAAGGAACCGGGTGACCACCTGATCTGGTATGTCTGGGACTTAGTGGATTCCTGGGCTCAAGGCTCGCAAGCCAGAACAAGCTGGTCTACCTAAAAAGAAGGGTGGGTTGGCTACTTACTCTAAGACTCTAAAAGGTGGGAAGTCTCCCTAGACCTCCACCTGAGAGGTTCCCAAATACACCAATCCCTGTTTTCTATCATCTGCCTTCCTGATTTGACTTGGCAATTGGCAAGAGGCATCCCATTTCGGTCCATGCTGCCTCGTCAGTTTTGACCCACAGAAACTCTATCGGACAGACTAGGACCAATCTATTGGATGTCTAAGATGGTCAATCTTTACATGACCTGACAGCCTCATCTTCCTGTCCTGGAGTGATTGGTGGGTTTGACCTGCCAACCTTGTAGTTGGGTGCCCAACTCAGCCCACCCCACCAACACAAGTGTTGAGTAAGCAAGTGGCTAGAAGAGACCTGAAGCCCTTTGGAGACCGGGCTCATGCTCAACTTGACATGGAGGACCCTTGTAGCCTTCTCATTTGGGGTCTTCCTTGGGGATCCTTTCTGTGTCTCGCAGAAATACAAGAATCCTGCCACAGTGTGGCGAAAAGTGAACTTCTTTTCGTTGGGAGCAAAAGAAGGGTTTAATTAGATAAAAAACCCAACAGAGTGGTTTGTTTACAGGAAGTCTTCCTTAGGTGGTCTGCAGGAGAGGTGTTTTGTGGGAGTGGAATGCTTGTAAATTAGAGAGGCGTTGTTGCAGTCTTTTCTAATGGGACAGAGTAAGAGCTAAACCAATTTACTTATGGTTAGTAGCAATTTAGTGCTTAGAAAAACAAAACAAATAGGAGAGAACAATATAAGATGCTTTTCACTTAAGAGAAAATAAATGAGAGTGTGGTGTGACCAGACTCAGATTTCCCCGTGTTGATTTTGGCTTTCTCAAGGAAAGGCATCCGCCAATCTAGAGGGGCCTGGGAGCCCTCCAAGAATCATGTGCTGGAGGTAGGGTATAAACTATAGGGAGGGTCTCTGATTTGGGAATTTCTTTAAAGATTTTTTTCTTTTAAAAAAGACCCCCATTTTCCCATTTTGAACAGACCCGCTTTAATAGCAAAAAAAAAAAAAGGATTTGTGGATGCCACCATCCTCCATTCCAGATTAGGCCTTGATTGATTCCGATTCAGGGACACGTGGGGTCCCTTAGCCACAGCATCACACCAGCCCACTAGCCACTGCTCCAGAGAAAGAGGCGGCTTCCCGCTCTCGCAGCGTCATAGCCTTGGGAGCTCACAGACGCAGTGCAGCTGTGCCCCAGCAGGTAAAGTGACCGCATTTTAACATTGCTAAAGCGGGACACCATGGATCGGGCGAGGGTGTGTGTGTGTGTGTGTGTGGAGGGGGTCTATTCCTTTCCTGTTATCCCGCCGTTCCCTAGCTTGTCGTGCATTCTTTCCAAAACTCAGAACTTTTTAAAAATGCCATAGGACATGGGAAAGATTGTTTAAAATCAGGACCGCCCCGCCAAAAGCGGTACATCTGGGCACTTTACCATAGGGGCATTGAGCCAGGACCAAGTTGATGGCAGTGGGTGGAGTGAGTTTATGTTCAGATTCAAGGCATTCCCCCTCCAGCCCTGAGAAACAGACAGGGTCATCGTCACTTGCAGAACTGAGACCCTTGACCAGGTATGAGTGAGCCCAAAGTCCTGTGTTGGCTGCCCAACCTGAGCGGGTACCTGCGACGGGTGTTTGCTGGGGATTTTTCTGCTCCCGAGCAGAGTAACAGTCTCGGAAGCCCGTGGGGACAGGTCCACTGTGCCTGTAGTTTGCTGTCAGCATCGATTCCATGGCGGCTGAACAGGTGTCTGAGCTGAGTGCTTACTTGAGACATGTTATACAAAAATAAACAAATGGCAGAAAAGGCCACATTTGTGTGTGTGTGTGTGTGTGTGTGTGTGTGTGTGTGTGGTATCTTCTTTTAAAAAAAACATCTTGAGACTTTAAGATATTTTAGTGGTGGCTCGGTGGTTGTGTGCAGGATGTCAGCCCACAGGGTTAATGGCTCAAATCCAGCAGCAGCTCTCCAGGAGCAAGGCTGGGCTTCCTCCAGGGCAGTGATGTGTGTGGGGGGGGGAGGGGGGGGAGAGACATTTTAGGTCTGCAGCTGGCTGCATCAGCCTCTGCTCTCATGATGCTGGGTTTTTCCTTAATCTACTAGACCATCGGGAGTACTGGGGGAAGAGGAGGCTGTACACTTCCGTAAAGACGTACAAGTCTCAACAACCCACAGGGACAGTTTGACTGGGTCCAGAGCTTGCTCCAAGTGAGAGATGAGTCCTTGGCAGTTGAGTTTGGTCTCATCGTTTGAGGACATGGACACGTCCACGCATTTACATATTGCGACAGAGCCTGCCGACCTGGACCATCGACCTGCCTCGACTTCACCCCCAGGAGCGTCCAGTGGTTTTGAACTCTGGGTAACGAGGCCAATGCGTGACTCACTATGCCACCAGGAGCCCTCAGCAGCACGCTAGTGTAAGTTGCAGTTCAAAACAGAGAGTCGTGGCATTGGCTTGTGAGTCACGGTTTTCTGAGCCTGGTTGAGCATTTTGCCGGGTAATGAAGGCCTAGCTTTTATGCAGAGAGAGAGAGAGAGAGAGAGAGAGAGAGAGAGAGAGAGAGACTCTAGCCTATCTGGAGGCAAATCTAACCCAGCGATTTTCTTGTTCTGTAATCTTACCCAGATCATTCCATCTCTTCCTGCCGCCGTTTCGCTACTTGCAAACGGGGCATGCTGGTGGCATAACTCATAAGACCCAGCAGACTCTCTGACCTTGAATCCCTTCTGACCCCTGCTGACCCTGGGGTACAGAGCAGAACTGCCCTCTGAGTTTCTGGGACTCCAGCTCTTTAAGGAGTAGAGCCTCATTTCCCTCTTGAGGAGCAGCGGGTGGTTTTGAATGGTCAGCCCTCCTGTTAGCGCCCACTAACGCGTAGCCCACTAGGACACCAGGGCTCCTGCAGCCTGGCTCCCTCAGTTGTTCAAAAGAATTACCTTGGACCGAGCCCCAGCCCCTGCCATCCAGTTGACTCTGACTCACATTGACCCTGCGGTTTCTCAGGCTTTGTAATCTTTATGGAGGCAACAGCCTCATCTTTCTTCTGTGGAGTGGCAGGTGGGTTTGAACCTTGGACCTTGTGGTCAGCAGTTCCATATGTGGGTGCTTCACCAGTGTTAGCTGCTATTGTTCTTTTCCCTCTTGGCAACCTCTGAGGTTTGCCTCTTAGTCCTATGGGGCAGGACTGGCAATGAGTCTTCTCCCAGTCTTACACACACTCTCTCTCACTCTCTCTTTCTCTCTGACTCCCTCACCTGGCTGTTCTCTAGATGAGCTCACCATATGTCCACTCTGGGGGAAGATACAAAGGAAAAAGGCCGTGGGCGCCCTCTCAGTGTGGATGTGAAGGCTCCGTTGGAGTTTCCAGCTGTCCCGGGCAGAATCTGCCTCAGGTTCAATCCGGCTGCTCTGATGCTTCCGGTTTGTGTGCTTGATCTCCGCTCTCTGTGGCTTTGATGGAAACAGTTGTACTGACCTGTGCTAAAGGAAATTCCTTAGCTTGGACTCAGTTAATGAACTCTTTAAACTTGATAGAACAATTAAAATGGTTTTAAAAGGCAACACTCTTTGGAAATGGCCCCCTTCCCCGCCCCCGTCATTCGATGGATATTTGCTGAAATGTGTTTTCACGTGCTGCTCGGTTTCACAAGCGGATGCTCGAGGTCCTTGGGAGAGCCAGTCCACCCTCACATGCGTTTTCTCCCTCTTTCCTTTGCACATGTTTATAATAAGCTGGAATTTCTGGCTTTTGAATTTACAGCAGACATTAAGATGTTAATAAACTGTGCTAAGTAGGAGGGAGAAAAACCTCGAAAAGCCCAGCGCTTTCCATCTCAGCAGCATGGGCACCTGGGCCTGGTGAGTGCCGGGAGACAGACATTATTCCTCCTTAGGCACCGTCCTCAGCCTCTGCCTCGGCCATTTGTTCCCGGATCAACCCGGCAGGTCTGGACTGCGCGTATCTGCAGAGCACAGCAAGAGTCTGCTCCAGGGGGCCAGTGGTCCCCTGCCCCGGGTAGCTGGAGTTTTAGGATGGGGTGGGGGTGGGAGAGGACCAGCCAAGCACAAACAAGTAGGTAATAAAGATAATTGCAAGTGGACAACAGAAAAGTAGGTGAAGAGAGACAGCAGTCAGTCTCAGACATGAAAAAAACATTATCAAGGGCTCATGAAGGCGGTGGGGTTGGGGTGGGGGGCGTGATACCAAGGGCTCACATAGAAAGAAAATGTTTTGAATAGGATGATGGCACCATATGTACAAATGTGCTTGACACGATGGATGAGTGGATTGTAATAAGAGCTAAAAGAAACCCCAATAAAATGATTTAAAACAACCAAAAAATGCAAATGGTGCTATTTAAGCCGATAACAAGGAAACAACACTCAGAGACTAAGAATCCAAAATGTGGGTGTCAGAAGGAACCATTGTTGTTTTTCTTTTTCTTTTTTTTTTTTTTTTGGGGGGGGGGCATCACTGCTCTCTGGCGGTGGGAGTAGGAGACCCAGCCCCACTGCTGGAATTGAACCTCCGTCCCAGTGGGCTGCAGTCCCGCGCACAACCACTACGCCACCGGGGCTCAGCCTGGAACCATTGTTGTTTTTAAGGATAAACAAAAGAAACAAATTGCTCATAGTTTCCTGGCCTCCACTCAAGTGTTTGGTCCACCAGGGTGGCCCTGGGACTGTGTGGGGACCCAACGCACCCAGCACAGGCTCTGTAATGTCTGTGGCTTGCCAGTGGATTCGGATTCACCAAGACACCCTATCAGACAGAGCAGAACCGCCCCGTTGGGTTTCCAAGGTTGAAATCAACAGGAACACCTAGCTCAGCCTGGGGGTGAGGGTGGGGGTGGGGTGGTTCAACCCTGACCTTTAACTCTGCAGCTGAGTTCTGCACTGGGAAGCTCAGAAATAGTGGCAGAACAAGTGAGCTGTCTGTATGATGGAGAATGACTCTTCTTTTTCCAGTGGGGCTCTAAGAGCATGAGTTCGGCCCTGCTGTGGGGCCTGTGGCCCCTGCTCACTGCCATCGAGTCAGCACTGACCCCTGTGCATTGCCCAGACTGGAACCGTTCACGGGAGTAGAAAGCCCAGTCTTTCTCCTCGACTGCGGGTGGTTTCAAACCGCGGATTGTGCTGTAAGCACCTCACCGCCAGGGCTCCCAACCCAGGGCAATTTGGCTAGTTCTGCCTCACAGTAAAAACTGAAGACTAAAGGACTGTCCAACAAGGCCTTTCTGGATTGGGCAGTCAGTCTCAGGCAGGCTTACGTCCACGGTCCATCAGTACCGATGCCCCACAGAAGGGAAGAGGGAGAGGGGGGTGAGCATCAACTGTGTGATCCTGGCGTTTCATTGTCTCACCTCTCTCTGCCTTTGCGCCCAGGAAAAGCCGTGGGCCTGCGGAGTGTCGACTCTTGATCGAGTAGGGTCTGTGGCTTTCAGAAGACCACGAATGCATTCTCTAGTGTTAGGCTCACCTGGGTCTTTCCATGGTAAGGAGACGAGGTAGATAGCAGGCATTTCCCCCCCAGACTTCGTGTTTGTGATCAGTGAGGTTGTCAATGGGTCCAACAGCTTTCAGTCCAAATACGAACATCTCTGATGTCCAGAAATCCAGGTGTTGGTCAGGGGAACTTGTGTGGGTTCCTCTTACCTCCCATGGACAGGCAGAGAGAAACCACTGGCATCCATGGTTCCACTCTCAGAAGTTGTCTGGATTGCATGACATGCTGTCCCACCACGAGGGACGTTGGAATCGGGGATCTGAATTTAACTCCCGGGGGAGCCATTAGTGGTATGACTTGGGGCTGGTGGCTTAACTGAACTAAGCCCCGTGTCTGGTAAGTGGGGATATGATGGCATCAAGGCAAGCCAACGACCAATTTCATCTCCCCAAGCCCATTGCTGCGGCCCCCACTTCAACTCAAGGTGGCTCCTTGTGTTAGTCTGGGTAGACTAGAGACACAAATTCATAAACACGCATATGTATATAAGGAAGAGGTTTATATACAAGAGCAACTGTACATTAAGAAAACATCTCAACCCAGTTCAGTCCAAGGTCATACGTCAGATATTAGCCCATATAAATCGGACAGCAATCTAGGAAGTCCCCTCCAGACTCATAAGACATATGCAGTGATCCTGAAGGCAGGAAGATCACAGGCCAGTGGGGGCAAAGTTCGTGGTGGTAGAAGCATCTCAGCACTGGCATGGGTCTCTCTGTGACTTGTTCGGCTTCTCTGGTTGCATCCATGGGGCCTGTCCAGGTCAGGACAGTAGAGCGGTTTCATGTGTCTTCTCCTCAGGGATGTCTCACAGGGAGTCAGCCTTGTGTCTTGTCAGTAGAACATCTCCAAGGGACTGAGTAGTGAGTCTCTCACCTCCAAGAGGGAAATATGGCCAGATTTCCCAGAATCCTCAGGAGAAAGCCATGCCCACACAGAGGTCTCATTGGCTGTCTCCAGTTTGACAGACTGGACTCCACCCCTACACTCTTAGTCCTCAAATTGACACCAGATTAGGTGACTGCCACACCCCTCTGGGGCAGAGAGAGCCCTCCAGTGGGCTTTCTTGGCCTCCGTCTTCATGGGAGCAGATGGAGAGGACATTGTTTGGGGAGGCCCCTGGGTGGATTCAAACTGCCAACCTTTTGATTACCAGCTTGTGCCATTCAGGGCCTCAGTTTCATCTAAAGGGAAATGATGGGTAGTAAAGGCTTAAAGAGATTGCTTTGCCCAGTGTGTGAGATGTGGGGGCTCAGGGGTACGTCTTCTACCCCTGTTTTCCCTGCCTACACTTCTCTCTCTCTCACTCTCCCCTCTCTCTTACCCCTCACCTCCAGTGTGTCTGATATCCCACACTACTGTTGACTCCCACCCTAATTTGCAAGAGCACTTCCAATGGAGTGAACCAGATAGCTTGGGAGTTTGTAAGAGAGTAGCGTCTTCGCCCCTCCCATTCCCTGGCCCCGACCCCCCTTCACCAGCCACTCTGTGACAGTCCTGATCCACCACAGACTCGCATCTAAGATCCTGCTAGATTTAACCTAGCTGGAGCCGCGTCGGGCTGGGGGAGGCCGATGGGAGGATTTGGCTTTTCTTCCTGTTATGCTAATGAAGTGAATATGGCAAAGAGTCACAATATTTTCTTTCCAGGCAAAGAAATGTTGTAGTAGGAGAAACAGCATGCAGGGAAGCAAATGTGATCTTACTGGATTTTCTCAAGGGAGGACTAGGACACATTGTCAGCTTCTGCAGAGAAGATAATGCTCTTGCTATGATAAATGCCAAGTTTCTATTGAAACCACCATCTCCCAACTTGGGGCACGGCTGGCAGCAGAGCCTGGATGCATGGGAGAGCAGATACTTGTAGGGACTTTGTTTGTTTGCACTGGAAGCTCCGTTTCAAACAAATGAGACAGTGCATTAAAATGTGCTTTTAAGGCGCCTTTGCAGAGCGGGCTGGAGTCTTCCAGAGCCTGCCTGTCTTAGTTATTACCTACCGCCGCTGTAACAGAAGTATCAGACTTTGTTTTCTGGCAGGGCTCTCAGACTCACCTTGTGACCGTGGAGTGAGTTCTGAGGCACAGCAGCCCTCAAGGGCAGGGTGGAACTGCCCCTGGGAGTGCTGACTTCAGAGGAGAGCTTCAGCTTTCTACCAAGAAGCAGCTGATGGCTTCGAACCTCTGCCCTTTCGAGTTGCAGCCTGGAGCATAACTCACGGTGCCACGTGGGCACCTTCTTGCACTTTGGAGGCTGGCCATCGGAATAGGGGAAGGGTTTTTTCTCTCTAAGTCCCCTCTGCAGCTGGTCCTGGTGCTGTCTGAACTCTGCTCCCGGGTTTTCCTGTGGCACGGTATCCCTCTGCTCTCCTGCCTGCTCCTCCTTCTCGCTTCCAATCTCAAAGAGGTTGACTTAAAACGCAGACTATAGGAAACCCGACTCATCAAACAATGCAAAGGCAACCCATTCCCACATGGGACTGTTACCGGGGCCATAAAGGTTAGGATTTACAACACGTATTTTGGGGGCTATCCTTGGACCCCCAAATGCATGTATGTCCTTGTCATGTGCGAAATATGGCCACTCCACCACGTCATCTCCAAAGTCTTACATCAAGTCCAGTTCTGAACTTACAGCTTTTGAAGGGTCAGAATAAAATTCAATGAGATTTTAGGTCTGTTCCCTTGGGGGACAAGTTTACCAAGGAAATTTGGAGACAAAGCAAGCATAACTGATACGTAGCCAACCCCGAAGTCAGCAGAACAATTTCTATGAGCCCCGAGGACTCGGCAATGATACCCTTTCTTCAAGACCATCTGGCAGTGGCCCTGCCCTCCAGATGTGGGCATCTGCCACACCTCTGGATTCAGAGTGAAGACCCCTCAACACTGGACTTCTGTCCCTCCCAGGTCCACTTCTGTTTCCTTGCCTTTGGGTGACCATATTCTCCTGTTCATCTGAGTGGGACACACACACCCTCCCCCCTCCCTCCAGAGGCCTTTTTCTTCCAGCCCGTTGGCCAGGGCAGGCCCACCCTCTCAAGTCTGGGCAGCCGCTTCATCATTCTGGCATGCTGTCATCGCCACATCCACTCCCAAATCCATGCATCTTGCCACGCGCCCACCTACAGATTTGCTGGTCTCTCAGCTGCCCCAGGGATGGTCCGGTTCTTCTATGGGAGGACAACAGATGCCGCTTCTCTGGCCAGTTTCCCACCTGTGCTCTTCCAAGCGGCGGATGGTGCAGTTTGCTTTTGTTCTTTCTCTCTTCCCTTCAGTCAGAGTGGGTGTTTTGTTTCTTCCCTGTCATGGTTGATCAGCGCCATTCACCACACCCTTAGTCTCTTTAACAGAAGATTGTCTAGAGACATCCTGGGTGAGAAGTCCATGGCAAGTGTCCTGAGATTGTACCACAGCATTTTCCACATCCTGAAGTTCTGTTTTCATTTACACTATATTTTAAAGCCCAGCTCTCTCTTCTCCAAGCGTATGATAAGCAGCAGGGAGGAGTTCCGTGATCCCTTTACGATCTTGCGGAGAAATCTCCCTGGGAAGATAACCAGGCTCATCACTTACAAGTTCTATTTCCAACAAGTACTTGACCCCCATTCAGACAGGCTCTTTGCCGCTGCATGAAAGCACCACCCTTCCTCCATCGTCCACTCCATGTTCACCGCTTTCTTTCACAGCCTCCGCAGAAGCCCATTTCTCGCATCTTTGTGTTGTGAGTGCCATTTATATTCTCTAAGGGGACCGAGACCTTGACGTACATCCTCACTTCCTTCAGAGCCCTCTCCAGAACGGCCTTGGGCATCTGTCATCCCACCAGCGGGCTCTTCAAGCCAGTCTACGGACTTTTACTGTTAGGCACCTTAAAAGTCATCTGGTGTCTCCCCAGGATCCAATTTCCACCCTGGAGGTATTGTGAGATCTCTCTCGTGGGAGAAATGCCTCGGACCTTGACTCTGCTGCACGAGAAGGCGTTCACTCCGAAGTCTGGATCGTGCTCCAAGTGGACTTTATAAAGGATAGAAGCAGTTTCAGGTTTTATACAGGCGCCGGCACGTGGAGTCCTGAGGCCAGCCGACGTGGCTGCAGGGCTTCCGAGGGGCGGCTGGAGAAGCAGGCGGGCCTCAGGTCCTCTGCTGGGAGGCGTGGTCGGCGATCCTGGTTGACCCCATTGGCTGAATTGAACTCACCTGGCCCAGATGGGCCAATCCAGGTGTATCGCCCTGCTAGGTGTAGCAAGGCCCTCCTGGCTGGCAGCTCCAATTTCTGAGCATGTGCGGTGGACATCCTGGTCCCTGTTTTACTTACCAGTATGTGCTAGGACCGCGCCCTACGCATGCTGTACCAAGCGCTGTCTTCGAAACATGGCGCTGCTTTAGCAGAAATACCACAGATGGGGGTCGCGTTGACAACCGAGACGTGCTCTTTCTCACAGTGGGGCGGGCCCTGTCCACAGGAGGGATGGAGGCTCCCCGGGAAAGCTTTCCTTCTCTCCCTCCACGTCTGCTTCTCTCACTGACTCCTTTCCTCTCTCTTACACCTCAAAAGAGACCGACTTGAGGCACACCCTACAGAAATCCCTGTGCTTTGCCATAACAAAGACAGCCCAGTCCCCCCAGGGAGTAGGAAGTTTAGGGTCTACAGCACATATTTCTCTTGAGGGACGTGGCTCAGTTTATAACCGCATCAGCGGGGAAACTTCCACTCTCAATACGTATCATTTTGTGTGTGACTTGGATTAATGGAGCACGTGGGACTGGAACACAGCCTAAAAGAATTATCCCTCCCCCAGGAAGTGGCTGCCGTAATTCACTTGCAAGTCACTCCGCTCGCTCGTGGAGAGACCGCTGCCCTCTCTCAGACTGCCTCAGAGCATTTCAATGCCGGGCTCTGCTGCTTGCCGCCGCCCTTCTTGGCACGTCTGGTCCTGTTCTCTTGGAGAGGTCTTCCGCCTCCACTTGCCTTTTGGGGTGTGCTTCATGCAGACTCCTCATTTCTTCAGGGTGGCCGCTTGCACCCAGGGAGACCCTGGGGCCGACGGGGATTCCCTGAGGGCCTGGCAGTGCATTCAGCTCTAAGGATGTCTGGGGGGCTGCCGACTGAAGGGTGGGGTGTCTCAGAAGTAAGGCTTGGCGACCTGATTTCTAACACATCAGTCATTGAAAGCCCTCTGGAGAGAGGCGCTGTTCTCTGACACAGGTGAAGTTGCCACACGTCTGCAGTGACTTAGCCCCCGGGTGGTTAGGATGCTGGATTTGAGGGGGGGGGTGGGGAGAAGGGGGGTCATGGGAGTGACTAAAGAGGAAGGCAGGCTCTGCCACCTGTCGAGAGACTCTGAGGTGGTTCTGCTTCTCCGCCTGTCCACACACTCAGCTACCCGCTCGTGGGGTGTCCGTCTGGTCATGGGCAGCATCCTGCTGGTCACAGAGCTAAGCAAGGCAGGGCCCCTGCCCTTGATGGGGCCTGGAGAGTGGAGATGCCATCCAGAGAATCACAGTGCAGGAAGACCAAGGCTGGGAGCATGGCCAGAAGCCTTCCCCCCACCACAAAAAGTCATCCCTGCTGGTGGGAGGTATTCTGCCCCTGTGCCAGGCCCCAGACATGCACTCGCCAGCC
>PVJH01043615.1:0-13536 GCA_004026705.1 Nesogale talazaci | reverse complement strand
CCCTACCCAGTGGCAGTAGAAGTATCTTAGCACTGGCAAGGATCTGTCTGTGGTTTTCCCACCTTCCAACATCTGGTTCCATCAGGGTAAGCCCATGAGGCTTCTCCTCCGACTCTTCCAGTTCCTAGGATTCAGGGTCTATGCTGCCATCTTGTCTTGTCAGTAGAGCATCTCCAAGACACTGAGTCTATAGTCTCTCAACTCCAAGTGGGAAATATGGCCAGATTTCCCAGAATTCTCATGAGAAAGCCATGCCCACACAGAGGTCTCATTGGCTATCTCCAGGTTGACAGGCTAGACTCCACCCCTACACTCCCAATCATGAAATTGACATACAAGTACATGACTGCCACACTGAGCAAGTGTGCTGTCCTTGTCTTGGTACCAGGCCCAAAGTACATGGGACAAAGTCTCACCATCCGGGCCTGTGAGGTATGCGGTGCCTGTGTTTGTTGTAAGCCAAGAACTGTTTGATCTATTGGCAGTCCGCCTGTGAGGTGCAGCCTGTGAGGTGCACGCTGGCTGTGTTTGTTCCAAGCAGGTCTGTTTGATCTATTGGCAGCTTGCAGTCCTTTCCAGAGGAGTCCCCAGCACCCCCACTGAAATGCATCCATTCTTCTCCCGTCTGCCTCATCCAGTGTCTGACTTGCACAGGTGTGGCAGTCATGGGCTTCAGATTGGGAGTGTAGGGGTGGAGTCTAGCCTGTCAATCTAGAGATAACCAATGAGACCTCTGTGTGGGCGTGGTTTTCTCTGGGAATTCTGGGAAACCCAGTGATTTTGCCCCTTGGAGATGAGAGACTGATGGCTCAGTCTCTTGAAGATGCTCTACTGACAGGACAACAGGGCAGCATGCTGATAGATCCTAAGTCCTGGAAACTGGAGGAGTCGGAAGAGAAGCCACATGGACTTACCCTGATGGAACCAGACCTCTGAAGCCAGAAAAGCCACATAGAGACTCCTGTCTAAGATGTTGAGAGGCCTCTGCCAGTGCTGAGATGCTTCTACCACCTCTAGATACACAAGACTCTGCACCCACTGGCCTGTAATTGTCCTGGCATCATTGCATGTGCCTCATGAGTCTGAAGAAGACATTGCAGACGGGTATCATACATATGGGCTCATATCAAACTTGTGGGCTTGGACTGGACTGAGTTGGGATGCTTTCTCAATGTTCTATTCCTCTTGTATATAAACCTCTCCCTTATATACATATGCGGGTTTATGCATTTGTTGTTCTAGTCTACACTGGCTAACACAACAGGCATTGGAGGCCATTGGAAAGCACAATGGAAAATAAACGTGGCCTTTAGGTTTCTTGAAAACGACATACAACTCAACTCACAGGAATGAACCAGATAGTATGCATGGCAAAACTAATATTAGTTATTCATAGTGTAATGATTGAAAGCGGGTCTTGGCAGTATTCCTCACCCCACCTCCCTTTTTAGACATGCTCAATACTAAGCTACTTGACCTTGAGGGGAGATACCAACACGCGTCTGTTTGAGCAGTGAAACTGTTTTGGAAATAGCCGGGAGTATTTGGGGTGATAATATTCAAACGGAGTCAGCATGACCATCTGGATGGGAGGTTGAAACCTGAATTTTTCAACTTCCCTGAGTCTTTGTGTTAGTCTGGGGGTGGGAGGGGGGTGGAAACTAGAGAAATAAATCCCCAAAGACTCACATGTGCGTAAGAGAGCGCTTCATATCAAAGAGTAATTGCATATGAAGAAAACATCACAGCCCAGTCCATAAGGCTGATATTAGCCCATATGTCCAATCCCCATCTATAATTCCTCCTCAGGCTTGTGCAAGACATGCAGTGATGCCGAATGCAGAATGATCTAGGATCTAGGATCCTAGGCCAGTGACTGGAAAGTCTTGTGGATCCAGTGGTGGTGAAAGCATGTCAGCGCTGGTTCATCCAGCTCCTGGGCTCTGGCTCCAGCAGCGTAGCTCCAGGAGGGACCTGCTAGCAGGAAGACAAAGCAGAGAGTGTGAGTCTGACCTCCTGCGAGCTATTTATCTACCTAGCGTCTCCAAATAAGGTCATCAAGCTGGGACCTGATTGACAGGCTAGACTCCACCCCTCTGCTCTTCATCCTCTAAGTTGACACCAGGTGATGTAACTGCCACAGTCCGCTTCACCTCTCCACATGTGTGTGAGTCTGGGTAGACTAGAGAAACAAATTCATAAACACCCATATGCATATAAGGGAGAGGTTCATATACAAGAGGGAATGAACATTAAGAAAGCGTCCCAACCCAATCAAGTCCAAGTCCGTAAGTCCAATGTTAACCCATGTGTCCGATACCAATCCATAAGTCCTCTTCAGACTCAAGAACCACGAAATGACACCAGGATAATCACAGGCCAGTGGGAGCAGAGTCTTGTGTATCCAGTGGTGGTAGAAGCATCTCAACATTGGAAGGAGCCTCTCTGTACCTATTCAAGCATCTCAGCACTGGCAGGAGACTCCACATGGCTTCTCCAGCCCCAGAGGTCTGGTTCCATCAGGGCAAGCTCATGTGACTTCCCCTCTGGCTCCTCCAAGTTCCAAGACTGATGATCTGTCAGCATGCTGCCATGTTGACTTGTCATCGAGCGTCCTGAGGGACTAGGTTTTGTGTCTTGTCAATAGAACATCTCCAAGCAACTGAGTCAATAGTCTCTCACTTCCACAAGGAAAATATGAGAATTCTCAGAGGAGAAAGCCATGCCTCATTGGCTATCTCTAGATTGACAGGCTAGATTCCACCCCAATACTTTTAATCAAATTGGCAACAGAGTACGTGACTGTCACAACATGCATTCAGAGAATTGCTTTGTCCTGCCAGTGTGACTTTTCGACAAGTTTCTCAAATGCCCTGACTCACTAAGGGCCTCTTCAGCCCCAGTGCGCATAGCGCTGTCCTTGAGCTGTTATGTTAGTCCTGGTCCCAGCTTGACTCAAATCCGCTTCTGCCAGCCACTTCCTAAACACAAAGTGAACCATGCCAGCACTCGATTCTGACTCTGGCTCATGACCCTGTTGTACTTACAGGGTACGGTTCAAGCTTTCTTATGCACTAATCATCCTGGCTTGCTTTCCGTAAGCAAACCCATAAACAAAGTCTCACTGCCATCACAGTTGGTTCCGACTCCTAGCAGCCCAGGGGGACAGGCTGGGTTTCTGAGCATGGACCTCTCTGTGGGAGCAGAGAGCTCCCTCCTGCCCTGTTGGGTGGTCTTGAACAGGTGACCTTGCGGCATGCAACCCAGGGCTTTACCACTGTGCCCCCAGGTCTCCTCTAAGGGATTGTCCAAATGCATCAACATCCTTCTGCATGGATTCCCTGTGGGTTTTCTCCTTGGCAACAAACTAACCCTGGACTGATCCAATTCCCTTCTTCTAAATGCGGCGTGAATCTGTGTTGACGGAGATTTAAGGATCCCATTCTTAGTGTGTTTATCCTGCCACTTCTTTGCTCATGTATCATACTGTGATGACATGGAGGGGGCAGGGAGGAGAGGCGGGGGACTACAATGCTGCATGAAAAGCTATTGTTATTTGAAACACCAGTAGGGACCCATATGGCGGACAGGTCATGACAGAGCTGCCAGTGTCAGACGGACCTGAAAGAACCTGCTTCCATACGCCAGCCAATGAAAACCAAAAAATCACAACAGAATCTCGTCTGATAGAATGTGACACAGGTGCGCCGTAGGTTGAAAGACTGGCAAACTACAGATCGGCTACCACGTCCTACCGGTGATCAAGAAGCCAGCCCAGGAAGAGCAGCGTTTCCTGTTGTTCCAGTGAGATCTCCATGAGTCAGAGTGGATTCAAGGTCAACTCGCAACAAGACCGACAAGGACAGGAGATATATCACATTCCAGGACCTCCCACCCACCCACCTCTCACCTCTCACTTCTCTGGCCCATGTTTAAAAAAAAAAATTGGGAGGGTTCCCTGGATTGCACTCATTAAAATTGGAATCCAGCAGAACATTCCTTAGTTACAAAGGCCCATTTGTCTTCTCTGATGGGGTAAGAAGGGGAGCCAGCCCCTGTCTTCCTTCACAGGGCTGGGAAGGAGGCAAGAGCCAGATCTTCCAGGGTGAAAGGCTCCCTCCTGGAGGCACCTGCACCTGCGCACCATCAGCCTGTGCACCAAAGCCCTCTAAAGTTCTGAGCTTGGCTGGCCAATGTCATGCCCTTGGGCATGCCTCCTCCAGATCGATTCTTGATTTCTCTATTATGTTCACTGACTGAGGTCACTACTTTTTGTTGTTCCGAGCACTACCGCCGTTGGCAGGAAAATGCCAAAATAAATTCCCTCATGAAGCGGAGAAGGGGAAGCTCTCCCCAGCACAGCGAAAGGGTGAGCATCCGGAGGTGAAGCGCCCAGTCCCCACCATCTCTTTCCACTGACAGCCTGTGGCTTTAGTCACCTGGCTGGCTCCTGAGAGCTTGTGGCCTTTGTTTGGGACCATACAGGTGAGCTTCTCAGTTCATTCTGTTACGATGAAGACGGGTCGATCAATCCTGTCAGCCAGCTTTGCCATCGTGGGTGCTGTCATTCACTCAGGCCACCTGGATTCTTGCTTGACCCCGCTCACCCACTCTCCCTTATTAGATCGGCACAGATGCCGGTTTGGGGGTCTGCATCACGCCTCCGTATTGGGTAGATACTTGCCTTTGAGTAGATGAAGAGGAGAGCCTTTAATTTGGGAGGGCTTTCCAGACAGTGGGGGGCACTTTCTCATATGAACCAACCTGGGAGAAAGGGAGAAGGAGATTGTACACATGGCATAAAACAGGAGTATGGCCCGTTGGTCTTGGCTAGCTTCTTTACCATTCACCACCAACTGCCCCATTGCTGACAGGATGGCTTTTCCCGGGGTGGGGGGGTGGGTAGGGGGGTAGGCATCATTCTTCGAGCCCTGCCTGCTAGGGACTTTTCGACTTTGAAGACAGAAAGCGCAAACTCACTGCTGTCACATCGATTCCAACTCACAGAGACCCCTCAAGGACAGGTTAGAACGACCCCCTGTGGGTTTCATTCACGGGAATAGAAAGCTCTGTCTTTCTCCCCTGAAGCAGTAGGTGGTTTTGAACTGCTGGCCTCATGGTTAACAGCCTGAAATGCATCAACCTCCAGGCCCCCAGGACTCTTCGTGGGGCATACAAAACCTTTCTCTGGTTTTTTTTTTCATTTTATTTTTATTTTATTTTAATAGTTTTATTGGGGGCTCTTCCTTATTTCAGCAGTAGTTTCTAATCCTTGTCCCCAGCGTGGAGCCTTTTAAAAGTCCCTGGGCTTGCGGTCTGTATGTTCCGACCCGCCCCCCCCCCCACCTCCGCTGGGGGAACGAACAGAACCCAACACTGCCCCATCCTGTGGCCACATATGTTGGAGCCCCAAGCTGCCTGTGGTAGTTACCCAATCAGGTGTCAACTCGGGGAGGGGTGGAGTCTAGCCTGTCAATCGGGTGGCAGCTTGATGACCTCATTTGAAGGCACACCAGAGATAAATATCTCCCTGGAGCTGGGACACTTGCTCACTCCCTGTGAGACATTCCTGTGGAGAAGACACCTGGAGCTTCGCTAGAGTCCTGGAGCTGGGGGAGCCACCTGGAGACCCACACCAGCACCAAGATGCTTCTACCTCCTCTGGATGCATGAGACTTCCCACCCACTGGCCCGTGATCCTCCTGCACTCGGCATCATTGCATGCATTCCTGAGTCTGAATGGGAATGTACTGACAGCTGCCAGGCATATGAGCTCATCTCGGACTTCTGGATTGGACTGGATGTTTTCTTAATGTACAATCGTTCTTTATACAATCGTTCTGTCTTTATACAATCGTTCTGTCTAAACCCTTTCCTATGAGTATCTATGAATTTGTTTCTCTAATCCTCCCGGACTAACACACCGTACTCATTATGTTGTTTCACTTTGAGGTTCCCCCTTGTTTCCATCGACCACCCTCCCCCACCCCCCCACCTCAACTTTATCCAACATGGTGTCCTTTCTTAGCCATCAGTCTTTTCCCGATGACGCGCCTGAAGCAAGACTCTCCTCTCTTTTCAGAAGCATTCCAGTTTGTACTTCTAAGACTGGTTCGACCCTTCCGCCTGGGAGATCCATGCATGCAGGATTCTAGGCCATTCACCCGGTAGATCCATGCGCGCAGGTTTCTAGGCCAACAGGGTGATGTGTAGGAGGAAAGAAGGAAGGCAGGAAGGAAGGAAGGAAGGAAGGGAGGGAGGGAGGGAGGGAGGGAAGGAAGGAAGGAAGGAAGGAAGGAAGGAAGGAAAGAAGGGTGGATTAGAGATGGCTTGCTTGGCTTTCAGGAGCATCCCGCCATGTTTCTTCGGCCTGTGGGACCTCGAAGTTGCTGTGGGGGTGGACGGAAGCTTGGGCACATCCACAAGAATGGGCCTCTGTCCATCTCCTGCCTGCCACCACCAATCACTCCATGTTGGCCTCTCCCTCCGTACCTCCCTCGTCGCCTGGTCCAGCCTTATGGCCTTTGCTGGCTAAGGGCTTCAATTGTATGTTTCTGCATTGGCTCACCATATTGGCTGCAGGGGAGGTCCCCAACTCTCCCCACCTTTTTTTTTTTTTTTAAGTTCTGAAGGTTAGTGCTGAGTTTCCCACAACTAAAAATACCCTTGGCCCCAAGCGGACTGGGAACTCAAACATCCCTCTCCTTCCTATCACACAATCAGATAGTATACAAGACACCATCCCACTGGGCCTGATCGAACTCTCCAGCCTGGGCCCCCTCCCCCCCATCCCTCTTCCCCACTCCCACGAGGCCCCACCCCACCCCACCCTGACCACCACCGGCTGGCTGGACCAAGATCAGACCTAGGGTGAGGATGTGCGAGAAGCGTGGACGCACGGGGATGGCGATGCCCCTTCTGTCAATCTAACAGCAGGCATGCGCATTAGGCGCCTAATGGTTGTTGGGAACAATCCGACTAGTCTCGTAATTAAATCTCTCTCACACACACACACACACACACACACCATAGAACCATGTCCAGTTGAGAGAGCGTAACATTTACAAAACGAGAGAGCGTTTCCCAAGCTGAACGACTTACTCCGGGAAATGAAGGATAGGAAGATCTAACAGTGCAAGAGGACGCACACCTTTGCACGGAGCTGATCCGTTCCTTCCCTGTTATCTAAGCAGCTCTTAAAGAGCGTGTGTGTGTGTGTGTGTGTGTGTGTGTGTGTGTGTGTGTGTGTGGTGTTTCAGTGAAGGGAAGAGCCAATGAGAAAGACGGGCGCGGAACTGGGGCCATTGAAACTGACCCACCAAGGCGATGTCCCATTCAGTGTTTGGGGGAGAAGAAGATGAGAATGGGTCCAGTTAAAAGTTTGGCGTTGGGCGGTTGGGCCCCTGCAGCCGCTCCTCTTGAGAGCGACCAGGCTTCCTTCTTCCCCCAGCAGGTAGGGAAGAGTGAGATACCTCGGAAACTCACCTGTCTGAGATGGGCTCCCTCCCACTGGGCGGGGTCTTGATGCCTGTGAGTTGCTGCCGTTGACTTTGATTTGAGACTTGGCCTTGGGCAGTAAGGTGGTGGCGAAGCACTCTCCATCGCAGAGCAAGGGTGACTCTGTGTAGGTGGAGGCTCTGGGTCTTCACGGACAGCCCTTCAGGGGAGGGGGGATTCAGGAGAAGCCCCAGCAGGGTCACAGAATTCGATTGTCAAAGGCCAGTCTTCTTAGCGTTTCAAGTTCCCCTCCAGAACCGACTCTCCATTTGCTCCCAGCCCATCTCTGAGCTCCCCTCCTCCCCTAACCCTTCTAGCTGCTGCTTCCGACCATGCTGTTGCTACAAACTCCACCATTCACCCCCAGCAGCAGGTCACATGCCCCCTCCCTCTTCACTTGGCCTCCCAAGCAATTCCTCTTGCCTGGGAGTCTTCAGCCCCTCTCTGCCATCCGCCAGGCGGGCTAGCTCTAGTCTCCCAGCGGCTTGGAAGTCCCCCTCCTCTACTTTTGGGAGAGCTCTTCCCAGGGGGATTTGCTGCTGCCATTCAGTCCACAGTAAACAGACCACCTAGGACCTGAGTCTCCTCTGTCCCTGTCTGGCAGCATGTACCCTCACCTGTCCCTATGTTTGGTTTCTCGGGTGGGAAAGACCTCAGTTCGTGGCTTCCCATGAAAAAGCATTCATGCCGAAGCCTGGTTTGTGATCCAAGTGAGTTGGTTTTGTTTGTTTGTTCGTTTTTCATGAAGGACAAGAGAAGTGTGCAGTTTTACAATCTCAGAAGAGTACACACTATTTCAGAGAAGCGCTGGACCTAAGGGAGTGCCTTCCTGCTGCCAGCACTTTTTAAACTCCTGGCTGGAGAGGCCTGGGGAAAGGTATTGGTAGACCTGGTTGCCTGGATTAAGCTCACCTGCGTGGGACCATGAGGCTTGGCTGACTTTGGACCTCCCACTGGTGATGCCCATCTGGCTTGGGGGGCCCTGAACTGGAGCATGCTCTGTTAAAGTCTTTATGGGTGGCTAATGATCTCCTGATTTTTCTTCCCAACCTCCGGGGAAGGGGGATGGTGAGGCGTAGGGGGAGGGTTGTGCAGGCACAGGAGGAACAATCCCCTGTCCCTTTCTGGCTACCTAACACCTTGAGGGCCAGGCACCAGTCACCTCCATGACCAGAGGGCCCAAAGTTCTCAGAGGCATTTGGTAGATTCCTGCACTTGAAACCAGCCAATGCCTCAAGGTTTCACAGCCATGCCCCCCCAAATAATGTCCACTCCAATTCTATAGTTGAGGGGAGAGTGGTTTTGAGGCAATAGAGAGACGACCCCCCCCCAACTTCCCTTTATCAGCCCTGAAGGAGCTTTGGGGCACTGACTCTCTAAGAGATCAGGAGCTCAAACCCATCAGCAGCTCTGAGGAAGGAAATGAGGCTATCTGCGCCCCGTAGAGAGGTACAGGCCTGGAAACTCTCACTGGAGTTCCCATGTGCTGGAATCAGCTCTGAGGACGTTAGCTTTGAGTGACCCTGCCCTTAGACTCTGCCTTCCGTGGGGAGAAGGCATGAAAGCTGCAGGGACTCTTCAAAGCATGTAGCAGGGGGAAGACTGGCAGGAACCTGGTTCTGGCATTCACCCTGCTAGATCTCCGCTCATTTGCATAAAGCTTTGTGATTGGTCACTGCCAGCACCTCTGTACACTGGAGGGAGGACCTGTGGAGAAATGCAGGGCGGAAAACAGACCAGAGAAGCCCCTCTTCCAGTGGGTCCTTATGGGAAGGATATGAAAGCTATAGCTTGACAAAGCAAGGAAGGCAACAGGGTGTTTGAAGGTGTGGCACTTCTCAGGGAACTCTGTGGACCACCTTAGGGTCGGGGGTTTTTATCTCTGGGATAAAAAAAGGGATGCACATGCATATATTGCAATTTTCACTTAAAACGTTACCACCCTCTGAAGTCCAGACTTGGCCTGTGGTGACCAGGGAGGCAGGCTCAGTGACCGCTTCTAGATGCTGTGGGATACAGAGGGCAGCTCTGTCTATCGTGTTTCACAGACGTGGGCTCTGCTTTCCAGAATCCTCCAATTTAAAATAGATCAAAGGGACCCCCAGGGCAAATGAACATCGATGGGTTCTCTTTTAAAAAGAGAAGGCGGGTAGATATGCTGACAGTATGAGCATGTTGGATCAATGCATGGTTTTACTGGATAACCACATGAGGTCTTTGCAAGGATTGGGAAGAAAAAAGGCCAAGACATCTGAATAGGGAGACTTGAGGGTGGGGTGCTCCTGGGTTCCTCACTTTGCCTTGGCTGGCAAGGTGACCTTGGAGGTGCTGGAAGGTTAAGAATTACAAGTGAGAAAGGGAACCTATTGTGTTAGTCCAGGTAAACTAGAGAAACAAATTCATAGACACATATGGATATAAGGAAAAGATATTATATACAAGAGGAATAGGACATTGAGAAAGCATCCCAACCCAGTCCAGTTCAAAGTCATAAGTCCCATATTAGCCCATATGCCTGATATCAGTCTATAACGTCTCCTTCTGACTCACAAAGTCACAGGTCAGTGGGTGCAGAATCCCGGCATTGGCAGGGGTCTCCCCATAGCTCCTCGCTTCCAGGGCTCAGGGTCCATCAACAGCATCCAGGGGTGGTAGAGGCAACTCAGCACTAGTAGGGGTCTCCATATGGCTTTGCCAGCTTCAGAGGTCTGATTCCATCAGGGTAAGGCTGTGTGGCTTCTCCTCTGGCTCCTTCAGCGCCTCGGATGCTACCATCTTGTCTTGTCCGTGATTCATCGTCTCTGAGACTAACTCCCAACAACTGGGGAGATGGTTTCTCATTTCCACAAGGAAAATATGGAGCGATTTCCCAGGAGTCTCAGGAGAAAGCCATGCCCACCTGGAGGCCTCACTGCTACTCAATGGCTATCTCCAGAGTAACAGGCTAGACTCCATCCCTACATCTCAATCATGAATTTAAGATCAGCACATGACCGCCACACCTATGGAGAGAGGGTTGTGGATACACACACGTATCTAGTCACCTCTGTGTGGCCCTGTTCCTTAATTGGAGATGAGAAATGGTCTGTTTGGAAGGGTATGCTCTGCAGACATGTCCCTGATTGTGGAAGTCGTGCTTTGTTATGCGAACTAGACTGATGGGGCTTATGGTATTTAGCTCAGGGAAGATTTCCACTTTTACTCCGAGTGACCTAGTGCATGGAAGAATCGATGTGTCTGAACGGTGGGGCTGGAGGAGGATAGAAGAAATACCGTTGGCTGCTAAACTGATTTGTGTCTGTCAGGAAGTAAGGCTAGGCAGCTCCTCAGAGATTTTGTCTCCTGTCCTTTGGACATATTATTGTTGGAAGAGAGTCCTTCCTGGAGATGGCCATGATGGTTGGAAAGTGGAATCTGGAAGGCCCTGTAGGATATGGATGGACTCCTCAGCGGGCACAGGCACAGGAATGGATGTTGAGGATGTCATAGGACTTACAGTGTCTCGTTCTGTGGTGGACAGTGTCCCTATGGGCCTGAGCCAATTCAACATCACCTAGCAACATCAGCAACAATAACGATGCTCAAAGATCTGTTCTGAGGATTTCTGTGTCAGGCTGGGTTGATGAGAGAAACAAATCCGGGAACACGAAGAGAGCTTTATATCAAGAAGTGATGACACCTGAAGTAGATATCCCCAGCCTGGTCCAAGTCAAGTCCATACGTCCCTCCTCAGAGTCACGAAACCACATGCAAGATGCAGGGAGATCACGGGCTGCTGGGTGCAAAGGCGTGTGGATCCAAGGAGGCGTTTCATCGCAGGACCCTGGGCAGTCTCCAAGTGACTGACCCACCAGCAGGAAGGTAAAAGCAGAGAGGAAGGGGGAGGTTCCAGGACCCTCCTGAGGAGAAGACCATGCCCACAAGGCATCAACCTCAGGCTGTGTCCTGATTGGTAGGTTAAACTCCACGTCGATGCTGTCTTCAAGTTGATAGGGAATTATGGAACTACCACAACATCCTTGGTAAACTGGACCACATGCTTGCGCTCACGTCACCTTGGCAACCTGAGACTCACATAGGGCTTAGCTCAGTCGCACACAGGTGCCATGCCTGCATGATAGGAAGGACAGTCCTACTTTCTGCTTCTTGCCCAGGCATAATTCTCATCCCCCACCCCCAATCATTTCACTGGGGGCTCCTACAGCTCTTATTACAATCCATCCATCCATCCATTGTGTCCAGCACATGTGTACATTTGTCACCTTCATCATTCTCAAAACATTTGCTTTCTACATGAGCCCTTGGTATCAGCTCCTCATTTTTCCTCCTCCCGCCCTCAGGAACCCTTGATCATTTATAAATTGTTATTATCTTTTTCATGTCTTACACTGATTGATGTCTCCCTTTACCCACTTTTCTGATGCCCGTACCCCTGGGAGGGGGTTATAGGTAGAACATTGTGATTGGTTCCCACTTTCTCCCCCCACCTTCCCCTTACCTTCCTGGTATGGCTACTTTTAATATTGGTTCTGAGGGGTTTATCTGTCCTCCATTCCCTGTGTTTCCATCTAGTACCCATGTACATGCTCTGGTCTAGCTGGATTTGTAAGGTAGAATTGGGGTCATGATAACAGGGGTGGTGGGGGGGAAGAAGCCTTAAAGAACTAGAGGGACATTGTATGCTTCATTGGTGCTATACTGCACCCTGCCTGGCTCATCTCCTCCCCGAGACATTTCTGTAAGAGGATGCCCAATTGCCCGTAGATGGGCTTTGGGTCTCCACTCCGCCCTCCCCCTATTCACAATGACAAGCTGTTTTGTTCTGGGTCTTTGATCCAGGCATAATTCTTAAGCGTGTCCCCAGCGAGCTCCTCATTGTCCCAGTGCCCTTGTTTACAATCAACCACAAGGTCAGCCATGGCACCCGACACCCTTGTTGGCAAAACCAGCCTGGGAAACTCTGTGTTTCACACTGACCAGACCATCCACTTCTCCATTTGTCTAAAGCCCATTCTTCCTGATTTGGAGGGCTAGGCCCAACAGCCTGTCCCTGAGAAATTTCTCTTGTGACGCCTTTCAAAGCATGATGCTTCCCACCAGTGGAAATATTTCTTTGCTGACCTGTTTACTTTTCGACTGACATTATCGCTTCATTGTTTTCCCCGAGTTTGCCAATGCCTAATGCCTTTGAAAATGACATTTCATAGACTTCAGCATGCATCCGTTCTTTCATTTGCGTCCTGATGGCGAGTGGAATACGCTCTCTTGTTCTTCATAGGTTTTTAAAAGAAAAGAAACAAACATCAAAGCAGACATCAGGGCAATCCCACCAGTGCTGGGATCTAGCGAGGCTTTTTCTCTTTCTCTGAAAAACCCACATAAAGGTAACTGACCAGCTTTCTGGTGCTCTGGCATTCAAGAGGCTTGCTGAGAAGTCTCATGCAAGAGTTGAAGTCTTAGGATACAGGTCGATCATGGCCGTGGCTGCCCATTCAGTTGTACTATCACAACTCCACGCTGTCAGAGGTCAGTCCTGACAGCAGAATCCCCATTTGCCCTTCCAGGATTTTTTATCTCCTCACTCGTCTTTCATTTTGAATGACACTTTTTTTGTTTTTGCATTTTGAGACATGAACTAAGAGCCATTAGCTAAGAAATTGACATGCGCCTTCCCGGGTCCACAGCAGAACTAGAGGTGGAAGTTCAGCCCCTCCAGCATCCTTGTTATAGCTCTCAGTACACGGAAGGACCATCAAAGTTCAAGTTCTTCCCAGTTTCCCGATGCCTTTCACAGAGCATTCCACAGGATGGCCGTGGGCAGATTGAATTGCCCTAGCCATTCTCAAACTCAGAAATTAGATTAAGCCAGCAAAGGCAGTGTGCCCACCCCTAGTTCAAAGAGCGACTCTTTCAGAAAGAGGAGCATCTCCTATCTCCGTTGGAACCATGACAGTATCTTCCGTGAGGATCAGAGCTTCATGTCCAGTACAGAACATGGCCCACTTTTTTCCAGAGGCTGTGCCGACAGCCCAGACGTTC
>PVJH01043614.1:0-13537 GCA_004026705.1 Nesogale talazaci | reverse complement strand
AGAAATGTCTAGTAGACCAAGTCTGTGGTCCTCAGTCAAACCTTTTAATTCTGGAGCTGAGTTTATCTCTTGTGACTCAATTTTCACTCTCACTGGCATCAATGAATTTCTGTCCACTAAAAATGACTCTACTGCTGTGAGTTTGTAAGACGAGAACTCTTCCTGGGAGTAAATTCCCCTCTTTCTCATGGTGCTTTCAAAGTACTCACCCTGCATATTAGCCCAACACATGACCGCTATGCCACCAGGGGTCCCTAAGCAAGCCAGAGATGTGTCTATAAGGGGAACGGGAGAACATGGGTGGCTTGGTGGATTATGATTTGGGCTGCTAACAGCCAGGCTTGCAGTTCAAGACCTGCAGGCACTCCACAGGAGACAGGTGAGACTTTCTACTCCTGAAAAGAGCTACTGTTTCAGAAACCCACGGAGGCACTGTGAGTCTAACTCAGCTTGATCAAGGGAGTGAGCTGTTTTTTGTTTTTCTTTTCTAAGGGGAACAGTAGCACAAGGGAGGTTTGCATAACTTAGAATAATCCACGAATTGAGATCACGGAGACTTTTTTTTGCCCCAAAATCCAGTTCAGAGGGGCTAAGAGAAAAAGGCAAGAAAACACTGTGATGAGGTAAGATGAGTGGAGTTTGTATGAGGAGATTGTAATAAACAAGACGAAGCGTAAAGCTCACAAACTCTTGAATGAAAAACGGATTATCTTCTCTGCAAATATTCACCAAATCACAATAGAAACTGTCTTCACCATGGAGTCAATGCCGACTCATAGTCATCCCAGAGGACAGGGGAGAACTTACGGCCCCTGTGAGTTTCCAAGACGATAGATCTTTATGAGAGTAGAAAGCGTGCTCATTCTCCCTTGGTTAGCAGGCCACCGCATAACAACTATGCCACCAACATAATTCACAATGACAAGTTTACAAATGTTGATATATCTTTAAAAATAAAATATGATATAAAAGGAACTTTTTAATGTGCCTTTATATTTGTTTTGAATTTATTTCAATATTTGTTATAGCACCATGTACCTAAAAAAATATTTACTGTTAAGAAAAGAAGTAAATGTTTCCTAGATCCTGCTCAAAATTATTTCATGAAATTTGTTCAGGAAAATGAAAATGCTAGAGGAGAAAATAAATCACACTAAAGAAATAAAACCTGTCATCTAACTATCCTGTCTATCATCTATCTATCTATCTATCTATCTATCTATCTATCTATCTATCTATCTATCTATCATCATCATTATCTATCTCTCTTCCTGGTGGCATGGTGATTAGGCCGAGGGCTTCCTACCCTTGAAAAGAGTTACAGTTTGGGAAGTTCCCAGAGGCAGTTCTACCCTGTCCTGTTGTGTCACTATCAGTCAGCATTGACTTGATGGTGATGGGAGGAAGATGACAAAGCAAAATTCAGAAATACCATTTTCATTTCATGTTGAGAAATTTAATCATTTAATTTGCTCTTGACATTTTGGGCTTAGAGTCTCACTAAAAGCTTTTGGATATATGGATGTCTCCATGGAAAAAATGCATATGTTAAAGTCTAAACAAGAAGGAATCAAATAGTAAGAACATTGTGTTTTTCTTCTTTTAACTCATCAAGTTCTAGTAAATTTGACTTGTACTAACTCGAACAGCTTATGTCAGCAATCATTTTTTCAACAAACAGAGAATTTTTCAGAACTTTCACCATCCATGAAATTTCATGTTTGTATGCCAACAGCTATAGCAATTTGTATAGGTTCACTTTTACTATTCTCACCAATTTATTTCATAGGAGTTCAATATCCTAATGCATCCACATTCTTCTATATAGCCTCTTGCTTTCCTAGAAACAGACTGCTGTTTTTCTTGTTTTACATACATTTAAGTTGATTCAGATGGACAGCAACCCCAGAGAACAATAGAAGGAAACAGTGTTGGTTCCTGAACTAACCTCATAATTAGCATCGTTGAAGTCCATGATTGGCATCATTACCTCGGGTGGGGGTGTATCTCTTTTTCTCTGATCTTTTCAATGTTTCAACATTTTATTAAATGCTCTTACAGTTCTTGCAATAATTCTTACATCAATCGTATCAAGCACATTTGTATATATATTGCCATCATTATTTTCTAGACATTTATATTATTTTTCTTTTTTAAATAATTTTATTGGGGGGGTCACACAACTCTTATCACACATCCACTGTGCCAAGTACATTTGTACATTTGTTGCCATCATCATTCTTAAAACATTTTCTTTCTATGTGAGTCCTTATTATCTGTCAGCTTTATGTTAAACCTATAAATATATGCACAGAGATATATTTCCCCATCATCACATATAAATATACTTACATATGTACATGTCTATATTTAGACCTCTATAAATGTCCTTTGCCTCCTTGTTCTTTCCTCTATTTCCTTTTACTTTTCTCTTATCCCACTATCATGTTCAGTCTTCATTTGGGTGTCAGTAATTTCTCTTGGGTACACTGCCCTTGGTCAAGCCCTACCAGGCCTCTGACACCCTCCTCCTCAACAATTTTGGATCGCTTGTTGTTCCCTTGTCCCTGTGTTTGCTAAAACCCATTTGCTTTCCCCTGTCTCCTCCTCTCCCATGTTCCTACTAGAACCATCAGTCCTGTTTGTTTCTCCTCCAGATTGTATACCTCACCCATCTACAGGGATACTAATGTGCACAAAAAACAAGACAGCAAAACAAAGCAACAAAAGAAAACAAAACAACAACAGACCAATGGTAAAAAAAAAAAAAAAAGAGCCTGTGATAGTTCAAGGTCTGTTTGTTGACCTTTAGGAGTGTTTTTAGGTAGAGTCTGTTGAGGTGTCATGCCCTGGCCCCCAAGTATTTTGGTATTCCCTAGAGACTTCACTGCTTTGCAACCCTTGCTGTTCTGTTGCACACCCTTAGTATTTTGCCTTGGGAGGTGGGGGGGAGGGGGTGTCAGATCAGACCCAATTCCTGCACTGTGTCTCCAGTGTCATCTCCTGTATGGCTGTGGGTCATGTAGGGATGTTGTGTCACATAGTGGGGCTGGCCCTATGATCCTCACTGTGCATTGGCCACGCTAAGCAGGGACATGGTCTTCAAGGCTTGGTGGGCCAGGGTGTGCTCCACAGTCTCTTCTTCCTCCTTCCTTTGCTCCCATGTGCTGTGATCAGGCATGTCCCTTTCCCTGAGATGTAATGTCAGTGCTGCCCTGTGAAGTATTTCTTCTCATGGGGGAGGAGGAGCTGTCCAAACATGTGGGATTGGATCCAGTGCCTCAGACCTCTCTGTTGGTTCCCTGCTTCATACTGGCATGTTAAATTCACATCTTGCAGCATGAGTTGAAGTCTTGTCCCTCTTTCCTTGTGGAGATAAACTCCATGGGTGTGTCAGTCCCCTATTCCCTCTAGACATTTATTGTCTATTGATCCTTTGTGTCAGTTCCTCTGCCCCTCTCCCAACCCCCCCATTGTAGTCCCTTGATAAATTACAAATTAGGATTATTTTCATATCTGATACCAACCACGATCTTCTCCCACAATTTTATAGTTTTTGTTGTTCATATCCTGGAGGTGGGGTGGTACATGTTTTTGTGTTTTGATTATTGCAGTAGCTTCCTTTTTCCTTCTCTCATCTCCCTGCTTTTTCCCTGTCCTCCGGGTATCGCTACTCCCATTCTTGTTCCTGGATTTCATGTGTCCTGAAGTCGTATCTGTACCCGTGTGCATGCTCCAGTCTAGCCCACAGTGAAAGGCAGAACTGTGGTCCTGATAGTGAGGGATGAGGAAACCTGAAGGAACTAGAGGAATATTATATGCTTCATTGGTATTTTACTGCTCCCTGGCTAGCTCCTCTCTTTCCTCAACCCATTGTCTATAGATGGGTTGTGGGTCTCTGCTCTGACCCCCTTTGTCCTCAGCAATATTGTGTGTTGGTTTTTGTCTTCTGATCCTTGTTCCTTGGTCTCAGCAACAATCACGATCTCACAGGCTGGTGTGCGTCTTCCATGTAGACTTGTTATTTCTCTGCTAGATAGCCACTGGTTTAACTTCAAGTCTATAAGGCCCCAGATGCTAGCTATTTAGAACGCTGAACACTATTGACTTTCTTCACCACATTTGCTTATGCATCTATTTGGTCTTCAGTGATTGTGCCAGGAAGGTGAGGATTGCAAGTCAGGTTTTTAGAATAAAATGTTCTTGCACTGAAGGAGAACTTGAGCAAAGGTTCAAAATCCATCCACAATCCCAGTGTATTGCCCTATAAATACGTGTACAGGGACTAATACCCCTATTTTTATGAATTAATGCATCAACATATGTATACATCTATTCCGTATCCACATCTTTGTTTCCTAAATCGTCCCTCTGTTTCTTTTCATCTTTCTCCTGCCACACCTTCACGCTGGCCCTACTTTCTCCTTCTAGTAATTACTTTCAGTTAGATGGCTATTGTTTCAACACCCCAGGAGCTCAAGCCTTATTGATATTGACTTTAAATTTCCCATTTGTTCCCTGTTTATGGGGTTGTTTGTTCAGCACTTCGTCCCCTACCTCCTCCTGCAGGCCCTCCAGGACTCTCTTTCTGATTGCTCTCTCTTCAAACTTCCTTCCCATGCCTATCGTACATAACTCAGCAAACCAACAATAACAGAGGTCAACCAAAAGCAGAACAAAAGTTTGAAAAACACAAAACCAAACCAAAAACATACATAATTCCAGAAAATCATAAAGGCCTTTGGACAGCTCTGACCGGTTGTACCAAACTTCTCTTAATGACTTGTTCTCTCTGATAACTTAAATCCATCAGTCTGCCATACTATGGTAGCTTGCATGTGGTTCCTGTGATACTGGACGATAAGTAACAGATATTCCAAATACCAGCGGGTCACCCAGGGTAAACAGGCTTCAAGCACAGCAAAGTTCAATAAGACAAAATGGGGAATGTGCTTTTGGAAGATCACTCACTTAAATTCACACCCAACAAGTTGTTTTTGCTTAATTGTAGTCCTATAGGACAATGTAGAACTGTCTTTGTGGGGTTTTGAGGCTGTAAATCTTTAGGAGAGCAGAAAGACTCATCGCAGCTACTGAAAACTTTATGAATAGCAGCAGAACATTGTCTGCTAATAGTGCTGGAAGATGAACCCCTCAGGTTGAAAGGCATCCAAAATAAAACTGGGAAGCATAGAGTCAATTCTAAGAAGTGAGTGCAAAAAAGCTTATGGGACCATTACCTGCTTATCAAGAATGTCTCAAAATAAAGAGAAACACTCATTAATAATTGGAACATGGATGCAAGAAGTATTAATCTTGGAAAACTGGAAGTCATAAAAAATGAAATGGAACATATAAAGTTCAATACCCTAGACATTAATGAATTGAGATTGACTGACTTTGGCCATTTTGAATCAAGAATCATTTGATGTATTATGCACAGAATTACAAATTTAAGAGGAGCAGCATCATATTCAGTTTAAGGTCTGGGCTGAGCCCCGGTGGCCTAAGTGGTTGAGGGCGGGACTGCGACCCGCGGGCTTGGTGGTTCAAATCCAGCGGCAGCTCTCAGGAGAAGCACTGGGTAGCGCCCATGACCACCAGAGGCAGTGATGCCCAAAAAACAAACAAAAAAACAGTTTAAGGTCTGTCATGAAATATAATGTATTCCTGTATGAAAGACTAGTCAAGATAACTGTTATTCAAATTTATTTACTATCTACTAATGCCAATAATAAAGAAATTCAAGAATTCTAAGACTGAAATTGATCAAACACCCAATCAAAGGCATTGATATTTATTAATGACTGGAATGTGAAAGTTAGAAATGAAGAAGGATCAGTAGTTGAAGCTAGTCATTGCCTGAAAATTATGCAAACCAATGACTTCTTTATTAGAAATACCTTTTTTCAGGGCTGAGCCCCGGTGACGTAAGTGGTTGAGTCTGGGACTGCTGCCTGCGGCCTTGGTGGTTCAAATCCAGCGGCGGCTCTCAGGAGCAGCGCTGAGTAGCTCCCATGACCACCAGAGAGCAGTGATGCCCCCCCAAAAGAAAGAAATACTTTTTTTCATTAACATAAATAGCATGTACACAGCAGCAACTGTATACAAGGATATGGTACATGAGGCTTGCCAAATGGAATGCACAGGGACCAAATTGACTATATATGTGGGAAGAGATGAAAGAGAAACCTAATATCATTAGCCAAAAACAATGTCTGAGGCCAATTATAGAACCAGCTATCAGTTGTTCTTATGTAAGTTGAAGTTGAAAAAAAAATGAAAACAAATCTATTGTAGCCCAAATATGACATTGAGCATATTCTACCTGAATGTAGACATCAGCTCAAGAAAAAAATGTGACACATTTGACACTAATGACCAAAGAGCCCGTGAATTGTGGAGTGACACAATATCATATACAAAAACGCAGTTCTTATAGAGTCAGAACAAAAGACCAAAGTGACTTCCGGAAGGATGTCAATCTAAAGCATGTTCTTGAACATAAAGTAGTTCAAGCAGCAAGAAGAGTAGATGAAAGAAAAGAGCTCACCTGGAAATTTCAAGAGTGGCTGATAAACATCAAGTTAAACATTATAATGAAATGTACTAGCCTCTAGATTTAGAAAATTCAAAGGGAAGCGCATGCTCAGCATAGTTCCAGCTGAAAAATTGAAGAAAAATAATGCTTCAGCAACTGACTGAGTATCCCTGAAAATGTTTCATAAAACTAATGGAGAACTGAAAGCATTAACTAATCTATGTCAATAAATTCAGGAGATTACCTACTCAGTGGACTGGCACAGATCCATATCTGTAAGCATTCCCAAGAAAGGTGATCCAAAGAATGCAGATATTATGTAGTCATATGAGTTATACAAAATGTAGCTAAAATTTGGCTAATAATAATTTACAGACATTTCAGCAGTGCATCAACAGGAAGCCGCCAGAAACACAAACAAAATTCAGACGTTACATGCATCTTGGTGGGAAACAGTGGCTATTAGAAAAATGTTTACTATGCAAAGACATTCTACTGTATAGATCATAACAAACTACTTGTAACCTCAGTAAGAATGGGGATTTCAGAACACTTAATGAGCTCACGTGGAATTTATGTCAAAAGGCAGTTGCTTACACAGAATGAGACAATATTGCATAGTTTAAAATCAAGAAAGGTGTGCAAGATTTTATCTTTTCAGCATATATGTTGAAAATTTCTGCTGAGTTAACAATCAAAGAAGTTGGACTGGATGGAGAGAAATATGGCATCAGGATTGGAGGACTGCTCATTAGCGACGTTTGAAATGCAGGTGACGTAACTGCTTTCTTAAAGTAAAGAGTACTTAATGCACTCACTGATAATGATCAAAGACTAAACCATTCTGTATATATTACAACCTCAAATGTACCATTTATAGCCTTTGATTATCCTGTATAAAGCGCACACTCATTTTTCTTTTATCTGTAAATGGGGTTTACCATATTATCAGAACCATAGACCAGAAGCTCCCTAAAATGCCCAATCTGGCACCATTCGCACAATTTTTCTTATATTTCAGTGATAATCCATTCTAAAGGCTATAAATTTTTATTTTCATCAGCAAGTAATTTTCATCTTTTTCAGCAAGCAAAGTTATGTCATCTGCCTACTACGAGTTGTTAATAAGCCTTCCTCTAATTTTGATACCACACTCTTCTTGAATATATAGTCCAGCTTCTTTAGTTATTTTCTTAGTGTGCTAGTCTGGGTAGACAAGGGAAACAAATTCATATGTGTATTAGAAGAGGTGTATATACAAAAGCATTGAATACTGAGAAAACAACCCAGCCCAGTCCAGATAAAGAACATAAGTCCAATATTAGTCCATATTTGTACTTGTCTGATATCAATGTATAAATTTCTCTTCAGACTCATGCAACACATGCAATGATGCCAAATACAGGAAGATCACAAGCCAGTGAGTGCGAAGTCCTGTGGATCCCATGGTCGCAGAAGCATCTCAGCAGTGGCAGGGGCTTCCATGTGGTTCCTTCAGATCCGAAACTCTGACTGCCTCAGGATAGTTTCATGTGACTTCTTCTCAGAAAGATCTTGCAGGCAATGAGTCCAGAGAGAGAGAGAGAGAGAGAGAGAGAGAGAGAGAGAGAGAGAGAGAGAGAAAGAGAAAGGAGACACTCCACCTCCAAGGAGGAAATATATGGGTTCCCAGAATCCTCAAGAGAAGGCCATGCCCGCACAGAAAACTCATTGGCTATATTCTGATTGATAGGCTAGACTCCACTTTCACACTATTAATCCTCAAATTGACACCAGACTATGTAACTACCACTCTCAGTATATAGATTTAGCAAGTATGGTGAGAGGATAAAACCCAGATGCACACGTTTTCCCTTTTAAACCATGTGGTATTCCATTCTGTTTGCACAACTACCTTTTAAGCCACGCACAACTTCCTCAGGAGCACTATAAGGTATTTTAGAATTTCCATTCCCATTGCTTAGGAGCAAGAATCAAAGGTGCTGATGGAAAAAGTTCGAACTATACTGAATGCATTAGCCCAGAAAAAAGGCTCCAAGAATTGACAATATCCATTGAAATATTTGAGAAAGCTGAAGAAACAATGAAAGCACTATATCAGGAAATATGGAAGACAGCTACCTGACCAACTGACTGGAAATAATCCATATTTTTTACTATTCCAAAGATAAATGACCCAATGAAATTCACAAACTATAAAACAATATCATTGATATTGCACACAAGTAAAATTTTCCTTAAAGTTTAAGTAGAAAGAAAATGTTTTTAGAATAATGATGGCAACAAGTGTACAAATGTGCTTTGCATGCAATGCAATGTGTGGATGTGTGGATATGTGGATGTGTGGATGTGTGGATGTGTGGATTGTGATAAGAGTTGTATGAGCTCTCAATAAAATGATTAAAAAAAAGAAAAGATCATTCAACCACAGTTGCAATAGAATATTGACAGGAAACTGCCAGAGGTTCAGGCTGAATTCAGAAGAGGAAAGGGAACAAGAGACATCATTGTTAATGTCAGATGGATCTTGGTTCAAAGCCAAAGATGTTTGTTTAGAGAAAACATATTTAGAAAGATGTTTATTTGCATTTTCTTTACTGTTCCAAGGCATTCAACTGTGTACACCATAATAAACTGTGTATAATCTTCAGATAAATAGGAATTTCAGAACACTTCATTGTGCTTATGAGGAAATTTAGATTAGCTAAATCACCGGGATTTTTATTCTGAATAGTTTAAAGAAACTGTTTTTCTTTGTGCATATATGTATCTAGGAAGTATATCATCATAAATATTTAACCATTTATTTTGACACAGAAATATTGGAAGGAAAGAAAGAAATAACTTTATAGTATTAAAATAAATACTAGCATGTCATTCCGTTTATTAAAAAGTCTCTGGATAGTTATAAAGTAAAAGAATATAAATTGCCCAATATACTTCCATCGCTATATAACAATTATTGAGTAAATTTCTATAAAGATAAGTGTCATTCCTGGCGACCACCTGGGAACCTGGTGGCTGCTGCCTTGGCTGTGTGGCTTGTCTCGTGTGTATTTAGGGGCTGGAGAAAGCCCCCCTCCCCCCTTTGAAAAAAATACATGTTATAATAGAAAGCTGTTTAAGCCAGGATCATTTCTGTTTAAAATGTTTACATCCTGGAGAAGGTTAGGCCAAAGAGATGTTAGTCCTTTTTCCTGATATTCTGAGGTTCAACTTATATTTAGTGCATTAGCAACTTTCTGCCAACTACTGGAATTCAAATGGCTTATTCTAAACGCTTTGCAGAGTAGTTTGACTACCTAAGCAAGAGGCTTATCTCCCTACTGAAAACAAAAACAACAAAGAGCACAAACATTTTTCACAAATTCTGTTACTCTAGAATAATAATTAATACATTTATTCTTTTTGGGGGGTACACTTTCTGCCTCCATCTTCCCAAGCAAGCAATGCCATTAGTAATGATGGAATTTTTCCTATGACAGCAACAAAACCAAACATATGTGGAATCCTTCATCTGTCATTCCATGTTATTTCTTATAATGAATGACTCCTAGCATTATGAAAATCACTCTGTTTATCCATCTAAAGGACAACTTTCTACCATCCTTCTTCATTGACAGCATTTTGGTTATATTTGAGTATTTTTCCACCGTGAAATTATGGCCTTATATTAGACATGGTTATAATTCCTTGCCTTACCTAATAATCAATTATCAGTCGCCTATGCTAGCCATAAAGGTTTTATTATACTATCCTTTATACATGAACAGGTTTGAAAATGCTTGTTAATGATATAAGAAGAAAACCTTGCTGGGAATAGTTTTCGTAAACATTTCCCTCATTATATAAAGAAGCAGAGGAGGAAAAATGCCCAGTGCTCCAGTGGATAATATTCAACCCACATGTGATGATGTGAATTGTGTTAGTCATCTTGCAATGTGAAGTGTGGCAATGCAAAAAGATAGAAAGCAACAGGATATGACTAATCTAGAATTAATTCATTCTGCAATGACCTTTCTTACAGGACTTTACATTATATCAGAAAGGAAAGTCCTATTATTTAACCTCTTTTTGTAACATGGATCTTTAGTTGCACATGCTTGAAAATGACCTCCCTGCTATATTTGGCCTATATGTCCTTATATAGGAGGTTTTGAAAATAAAACCATAAATGTGTCTACTTATAATAAACTTTTAAAAATGACAAAATTGGCATATTCAACCCTTGGAAATGTTGCTATGTGCAAATCAATCACAAGATATCTCAACAAATTGTGCAGCTTGTAATCTATTTACTCAGATATGAGATAATTTTCTTGGCTACAGACATTTACATATCTACCTATATTTAAGAACTTAAGCAATCAAAAATATCTTCTTTTTTTCAATCAAAAATATTTTCAATTCACTATTTTATTTTCCAGAAAGTTTTGGTGTGGCGGTAGACTTATTGTGCCAACCTGGCCAATAGAAGCATATGGGATTAATAAGGTCACAGTTTGATTAGAGGACACAGAGAAAGATGGCTTGGCAAGCCCCACCTGTTTCTCTCTTGTTATCTGGTGACCGGACCAGTGTGCCTTATTGAGTTTTTTGCCTCAACTTGCGACCTACACTCCCCGTGGGACACCCAACCTGTGGATCATGTTACTAGAGCTTGGGGTTCCTTTGAGACTGATTTTGCCACACTTGGTGTATACATTTGCGACTGTTGGATTCTTTCATCTGGCAAACTGTTGTTGACCTGCCCTGCTATTTGCTGCCTCTGGTTAGACTGCCTATATTGCGCTACAGAAGACTCTGCTGTCTACTTCCTTGAACTTGGACGGAGAAGCCCTGATGAGCTAAAGAACTTCCAGTATATTAACTGCTCCACAGAAATGAGTTGAACTGATCCCTCTCTACCACTCTGTGGACTAATTAGCTTTTATATTTCTTCATGCTGTATGTATCTATCCATCTCTAGCTATCATCTATTATCCATCTATTTATATGTGCCTTGGTTTTGTTTTTCTAGAGAACCATGTCTAACACATTTGGCTTTACTGAAATTTACTTTATCCTCTTTATTCAAATGTTGCTTCTTTTTTATTTTTAAGGGTTAACGCTATTGATCCTGCACAGGACTTCAGGGTCTCTATTTTTTTTAATATCATATACACTATATTTGTGAATTTTGCCTGCTAGAAGACACAATAATAAAATTGGCTATAATTGTGTGAAGTGATAATATAAAAAAACACCCCAAATCCACTGCCTTGGGGTCAATGTTGACTCATAAAGAATCTAGAGGGGTGGGTAAAACTGCCCTTGCAAGTTTCCAAGACTGAAATTCTTTACAGAAATAGAAAGCCCCTACATTTCCCCATGGAGTATCTAATAGTTTTAAACTTCTGACCTTGTGGTTAGCAGCCCAATATGTAACCACTACATCACCAGGCCCCTGAAGTAATTATAGAGCAGTTCAATAGTAGCTCAATATCATTATTCAAATCAAGGCTAGGTGAGATTGCAAAATTGACCACCAATTTCTCATATTCAAATTCAGGTTGAAGCTGAAAGAAATGAAAACAAGTCCATAAGTGCTAAAGTACAACCTTGAGCATATCTCATTTGAATTTTAAGAACATTTCAAAAATAGATTTTGCTCAAGAATAGATTTACTATATCATTGCGATGTCGTAAATCATTTTTATGGCCCTTCTAGCCATAATCCTCATGCCATAATTCTTTTGTGATGCATTATAAATTCTAGCCTCTATTCCTGTGCTATAATCACATTTTGGAGAACATTCTCTGTTATAGGTTTAAGGTTTAATGTATCCATAGTCTCCACTTTACTGGGACACGTGACTTAAGACATCCTCCTGTTTTCTTTGAGGATATTGTCTGCTAAAAGGCAAAAATCACACTTCCATCAAAGTCACTACTCTGTGTTGAAGAGCTCTCTTGGAAACATAGAGAGCAATCCCAGGACTACTCAAAAAATAGCCACCACTGGAGCATGTTCAAGATCTGAATTTGATGTGAGGGGGAGGGAGGTGGACTGAGACAAGTGGCACCAGAGGTGACATCCTGGAGACCTGGGGACAGAGTAAAGAATCTTGATAGAGACCAAGGTAAAAGACCATGAGCTTGAGCAGAGGACTAGCATTGAGACTATGAAATTTTGAGGCAGAGCAGCAAGCTAGCTTTGTCCCATGGAGAAAGAGGCCAAGGCACCAATAGCTTAGGGCTGAGGACCAGAGAAAGTCTTGGCTGCTGGTTGAGAAAAAATGCTGCTGTGCACCAATGACTATGTTTACTGATTCTGATTTGTGGTAGCCTCTTACATCTAACAAATGCCAGACAGTGTAAGTTTTGACTGATTTCTCTGTGGTCATTGCAATGAATTATCAAATACAATGAAAAATGGAGTGAAATGGGAAAGTAGTTGGTGTCAGAATAGATAAAGAAACATGGAGAGTAGAAACATGCCTGCCCTCTGCCTAATGGCAATAGGGCAGCTCAGGGAGTTCAGACATGGCCACACGTGCCGTTTTTGCAATCATTGAACGCTAGCAACAGAAGACTTGATAAACTGTGGGATATCAAGAATACCATTCATAAACAAATGAATATCATTCATGTCCACAGACTTCTGTGGACAAAATACTGATGCAGGAAACATCAAAAGAAGATGGAAGAATAACAGATATATGTATGTGTATATTTATTGTACCAATTTGGAAATGTGGAACAAACCAAAAATGTGGAAAACAACCAAACAAAAATGTGGAAACAACCAAAATTCCTTTCCGAGGTAAATAGATAAACAAACTCTGGTATATTCTCACAATGGAATATTATGTGTCAATAAAAAAATAACAACTCTCTCAAATACTGCAAGACTTAGACAAAACTAAGGCACATTTTGTACCTTTTTGAAAAAAACTAAAAATATCCCCTAAATTCATTCTCTTCTATACCTAATATTGGTCTAATTAAAAAGCA
>PVJH01043613.1:0-13511 GCA_004026705.1 Nesogale talazaci | reverse complement strand
TCCTGGTTTTGTTCTCTAGAGAACCCTGTCTAACATAGATGATGAGTTGATTTCCATTCTTACTGACCCTACGCACAAAGAATGAGACACTGCTAGTCCTGAGCTATTGTCAAAATTGTTATATTTGACCTCCTTGTTGCAGGCATGAATATCTCAATTCATGTGTGTTTTCCGTTTTTTCCCCACTGACCCTTCACTTTATCAAGTATCATGTTCTTTCCCAAGACAGGTCTCTCCTAAGAACACATCCAAAGTAGATGAGATAAAGTCCTGCCATTCTTGCTTTAAAGAAGCATTCTGTGGGCTGAGCCCCGGAGCCGTCGTGGTTGTGCGCGGGACTGCGGCCCACTGGGATGGAGGTTCAATTCCAGCAGTGGGGCTGAGCCTCCTACTCCCACCACTGGAAAGCAGTGATGCACCCCCCCCCCAAAAAAAAAAAAAAAGAAGAAGAAGCATTCTGCCTCTACTTCTTCAAATGGATATTTTTCCTTCTGGCTGCCCATAACAGATTCAATATTTGTTGACAACACCATAGCTCCTACACATCAATTCTTCTGTGGTCTTTCTTATATATCTTCCAACTTCAACATGCTTGTGAGGCAATTAAAAATGCCATTGAGGACCTCTAGGAAGATGACAATGATGTAACAGAGACCAGAGGGACTCTGCAGAAATCAGCCCAGCAGAGTTACTAAGAGAGAAATTCAGCACTGCCAGATTAGAGGAGAGACATAGTAAAGATAAGTAGGCACAGATCCAAAACGTTTTGAGGGGCTGGCAGCTTTTGGTTGACCACAGTGGAGGGTGACTAGGGTTTGATCTTGGCCCTGACATTGTCTTGGCTGGAGCTGGGTTCCAGAGTTTGGAGCTGACACAGGGGTTTTATCTCAACACAGATACAGCTTGCCCCTACCTTGGGTCAGGGATTAAACCCTGCAGTCCCATGGTCAAGGACAGGGCTCAGCTATATTGTTACTTTTGTTTCCCTCTTTTCTCTCTATCCCCCCACAATCTCCGTGGGCTTAGTTTTTATTCCCCCCACCCCCTATCTCTTCCATTTTTTCTTACACGCCATTGCCTACCTCCAGACCACCCCCATTAGCCTATGGCATTTAAACCTCTACTCCCCTCAGCTGAGAAAGCTCCATCCTGTGCAGTATAGCAGGCTGGGGAAAGTCCACCCACCTTCTACCAGGGGATAGTCTACCCAACTTCTTCTCGGTGAATTCCTGTCTGTGTGACTGGGGGAGCTCCTGTCTATCCTCTGTGGTCCCACGTGATTGAGGGAACTTAACTCTGCTTGCCTTAGTACCTCACATGGCCCAAAGCAGGTCAGTCAACACTTGCCAATGTTCCACACTGCTTTGGGAACCTCTGTACAACCGCCACAGTGATCGACCTATCAGGACACTATTTGCAGTGCTCCACACCAAAGCAGGCAACACACCAGCCTTCTGTGGCACTCCCCTTGTAGGAGGCACCCCTGCATGTCCTCTGTGGTACCCCAATCTGCCATGGGGCAACACCATCATGGCTTCTTGTGAGAACACTTCATATAGCATCATCCTCATGGATCCACAAGGAGGATGATCCAACTTGTCTTCCAAATCACAGAATACTTTTTGACTAGGTAAAAAGTGAAGCCACAGGAGGAAAAGTGATAGGTTAGTTGGTAGGCCAGCTTCAGGCAATTAAAGAAGCACCCTTACGAGTCTACCAGAGAAAGCCAGTGCTCTTTGACTTCATGGAAATGGCACCTGACTCCTCTAAAAGAATGCAACTCAAGCAGCAATCAGTCCCCAACAAACTCAATGAAAAAACAGGAGAACAAAAGCCAATGGCAGGAGATGTCCTGACCTTAACAAAGTGCATAGAAGAAGTAGACATTGGTATGCCACAGAAAGAAAATTCAGAATGCTGCTTGGAGTCATACAGGATATGTGGGAAACAATACAGAAAAAGAATGAAATGATAGATGAGATATAGTCCATACATGAAAGGGAAATACAAGCGCTTAGGAATGCAATAACAAAAACGAGTAGTTGACTCACAGACTTCACGAATCGACTGGAGAAAGCAGAGAACTGCACCCGTGACCTAGAGGACAGCCAAATAGACTTTGTGGCAGTCATGTGCTTATGTTAATTTTATGATTGAAATGTAGGGGTTAATCTGGAGATAGCCATTGAGTAGCCAATGAGGCCTTTATGTGGGCATGACTTTCTCCTGAGACTTCTGGGAAATCTCTCGGTATTTCCCTCGTGAAGATGAGAAGCTCTCTTCCCCAGTTGTTGGGAGTTAGTCTCAGAGGTGATGAGTCACGGAAAAGACAAGATGGCAGGGTCTGAGAAGCTGGAGGAGCCAACAGAGAGACCACACAGCTTTGCCCTGATGGAGCCAGACCTCTGAAGCTGGAGCGGCATGCTGTTGATGGACCCTGAGCCCTGGAAGCGAGGAGCCATGGGGAGACCCTTGCCAGCACCGGGATTCTGCACTCACTGACCTGTGATTTTGAGAGTCAGAAGGAAACTTTGTAGACTGATTTCGGGCATTTGGGTTAATATTGGACTTATGACTTTGTACTGGACTGGATTGGGATGCCTTTTAAGTGTCACATTCCTTTTGTATATAAACCCTTTCCTTATATCTATATGCGTGTCTATGACATTTGTTTCTCTAGTCTACCTGGACTGACACAGACTTTAACAAACATGAACAAAAATCTAATAAGATCATCAGAGAAGCTGAAGAAAAGCTAAGAGCTATGGCTGATGCTATGAAGAGGAACAAAATCAGATTAATTGGATATTCAAAGGAAGACACAACAAAGAAATCATGTGCAACAATAGTCAGAAAATTCTTGGAGAAAAACTTCCCCACCTTAATGAATGAAAGTCAGACAACCATTCAGGAGGCTGAAAGAACACCAGCTAGACTGAATCCCAAGAAGTCACTAAGACACATAATAGTTAAACTATCCAACTTGAAGGAAAAGGAGAAAATCATGATAGCAGGTAGGGTAAAACAAGCAATCATATATAAAGTTTCCCAAATAAGAATATGCTCAGACTTATCATCAGACACTATGATGAAGAGGAGAGAGTGCATTAATTTATTTCAAAAATTGAAGGAAAATAATGCAAACCTAAGAATACTCTACTCAGCCAAATTATCTATCCAGATCGATGGAGAAGTAAGAGTCTTCCCAGACAAAAAAATACTTATAAAAAATGTTAGAAGAAACATGCTCTACAAAAGATTCTTGCCTAACCAGTATGGGCAAAAGAACAGCACTCACCAAGTATAAATAAGAGATGACCATATAGAAAAACCTCACCCAGAGGACAACAAGGAGAAAACAGTTCCCAAGATCGCATTGATTTAAGGGTGGAAAGGAGTCAAGAATAATCCACCCTCACATACACAGGCACAACACACTGAAAAGAAAGGGAAGTAGAGAAATATCCAACACAAAAGGTATGAGATGACATCAAGTTCACAGAAGGAGATATAACCCTGAATATCAATGGACTGAACTCAGTCATTAAAAGATGAGGCTAGCAGACTGAATTAGAAAACACAACCTATTGATCTGCTGCTTACAGGGGACATATCTTGAGACTATAGGCAAAAATAAGCTGAAATTAAAGGCTGGAGAAAGGCATACCAAGAAAATAGCAATTCAAAAAAGCAGGAGTTGCAATGCAATCTCAGATAAAATTGACCTCAACGTGCAAACCATAAAAAGAGATAAGGGGGGGACTCTATATAATGCTCTAAGTAATGATAGACATAGAACCACTTAGCATTTAAAACATATTCCCTGAATGAGACCCACCGAATACATCAACCAAGCATGCCAAAAGATGAAATAAGAAATCACAGCCTCAACAATTAGAGTAAGTGACTCAAAAATACCGCTGTTTGAGAAAGATAGATCAGAGGAAAAGGAAATCAGGAAGGAGGCTAGAGATCTCAACACTACAGTTAGACAATTGAACCTGATAGGTATTTACAGAATTTTTCATCCAAATACAAAAAAATTCACATTCTTTTCAAATGCACATGGCACATATTCAAAGATAGATCACTTTCTGAGGCATAAGACAAATCTACATAAATATAAGCATATTAATATCATACAGACCTCTCTAACCACTGTGCCATAAGGTTGGAAATCAACAAAAGGAAGATGAAGAGAACAAAAGCAAATAATTGGAGGATGAATAATTCTAATACAAAAGGAGTGTGTACTGTGCCAGATCTGAGATGAAATTAGAAACTCTCTAGAAACCAATGAGAATGAAAGCATGACATACCAAAACTTATGGGATACAGCAAAAGCAGTGATCAGAGGAAGTTTCATAGCAATACGTGTACACCTGAAAAAGGAAGCGAGACTCGTGATTGATATGCTGGCACAAAATTTACAACAGAGCAGAGTCAGGAGGAGATTTCTACTAAGAGCAAAAGAAAAGAAATAATAAAAGTCAGGGCTGAGATTCAGGAACGGGAAAATTAAAAAACTATGGAAAAATTAATGATGCTAAAAGTTGGTGCTTTGAAAGGATAAGCACACTCAATAGACTGATGGCAAACCTAACCAAAGAAAGGAGGGAACAAATTTCAATAGTATTAATAAGGGATGAAAGAGGGGACATTACAACAGACTCTACTGAAATAAAAACAATAATTGCTCAGTACTACAAAGAACTGTACTCCAATGAATTTAACAACTTGGAAGACATAGAAAAATTCTTGGAAAAACAATCCCTCCCTACACTATCCCTGATGGACATCAAGAATCTCAGCAGACCTATAATCAAAAAAGAAATAGACAAGCTTATGAAAAGATTACCAACAAAAAATCCCCTGGATCAGTTGGCTTTACAGGAGAATGCTACTAAGCATTCAGGAAAAAACTGACACCAATCCTACACAAAATCTTCTAGAACATAGAAAAAGACAGCAAATCCCTGAACTCCTTCTATGAAGCTCGTATAATTCTGACACCGAAAACCGGGCAAGGATCTCACAAGAATGGAGAATTACAGACTGATATCCCTAATGAACATTGATGCAAAAATCCTTAAGAAAATATTGGCCAATAGAATACAAAAGTATATAAAACAAATAATTCACCATGACCAAGTGGAATTCATACAAGGGATGCAGGGATGGTTCAACATACAAAAGGCCATTAGAGTCATTTATCACATTTAACCACTTGATAATATCGATAGATGTGGGAAAAACATTCAACAATATCCAAGACCAATTCCTGATTAAGACACGCAAGAAGCTAGGAATGGAAGGAAAATTCCTTACGTCAATACAAGCTGTATATAAAAAACCAACAACCAACGTGGTCGTCAATGGAGAAAAGACGAACACAATCCCACTGAAAAATGAAACCAGACAAGGATTTCCCTTGTCCCCATTCTTATTTAACATTGTACTTGAGGTTTTAGTCAACAGCATAAGGCAAAGATATCAAAGGTATTCACCTGGGGAAGGAAGAGGTGAAATTATCATTATTTGCAAATGATATGATTTTATATATTCCACAAGGGGAGTACTGGCAGAGTGACAGGATACAAGAGCAACAAACAGAAGTCTATCGAACTGCTATACACATCAGATAAGACCACAGAAGAGGAGATCAAAAAGGTGGTACCCTTCAGAATAGCCAAGGACAAATTGAAATATCTAGGGATATCCATGACTAAAGGAACAAATGATCCAAAGGAGGACTACTACAGAATACTATGACAAGGAACCAAGAGTGTCCTCAGCAAATGGAAGAATATCCCATGCTGTGGATTGGAAGACTCAATATAGTAACAATATCACGTCTGCCCAAGGCACTATACATGTTTAATGAAATCCCAATACAATTACCCTCAGTTTTCTTCAAAGAAATGGAAAAACTGATTACTAACTTCATACAGAGGGGGGGACAAGCCCCAAGTTAGCAGAGAACTCCTCAAGAAGGATGGAGTGGGAGGGTTTGCTTCACCTGACTCTAGCACATATTATGCTGCCACAGTGGTCAAAACCACATAGTATTGGTATAATGACAGATACTCAGACCAATGGAAAAAACTGAAAACCCAAAAATAAAGTCATCAGCATACAGACAACATCTTTCATAAGGGCTCCAAAAATATTACATGGGAAGCAGATGCCCTCTCTAACAGTGGTCCTGGAAAAAATGGATATCAACCTAAAGAAACATGAAGCAAGACCCTTATCTTACTCCATGCACTAAAATAAACTCAAGGTGGATCACAGACCTTGAAATAAAACCCCCAAACTATTAGAACCATCAATGAGGGAACTGGGACCAACCTGAGATTTTTGGCACAGGAAATACATAGACAATCAGAAATGGGGAAGGACACAAACACAGAGGAGGCACAGGTTGATAAGTGGGATATACTGAAGATAAAATACCTGTGTACATAGAATTCACCAAGAGAGTAATAAGAGAGCCCACAGACAAGGAAATCATCTTTAACAATGACACATCAGACAAAAGCCTTATTATTAAAATCTACAATACTCTGCCAGCTTCCGAAAAAACTAATTGCCCACTGAGGAGATGGACAAGGGACCAGAACAGAAGTTTCACAGGGGCAGAAAACTGAATGACCAATAAACATATGAGGAAATGTTCCTGATCATTAGTCATAAGAGAAATGCAAATTAAAACAATAAGACACCACCTAACACCTTCAAAGATAGCCCAATTCAAAAAATCAGAAAACAGCAAGTTTTGGAGGGGCTGTGATGAGATAGGAACTCTCATCCACTGCAGGTGAAGCTCTAGGTATGTACAGCACTATGATTTGGTGATATATAAAGGAGATGGAAATTGAACTACCATATAACCCAGCAATCCCTCTACTGAGAATATACCCAGAAGAGGCAAGAAGCAAACCACAGCCAGACATCTGTGCTCCAATGTTCATTGTGGCACAGTTCACAATTGCAAGGATGTGGAAACAACCCAAATTTCCATCAACTGATGAACTGACTAAAAACTGTGGTACGTACGTATAATGGAGTACGATGCATCACTAAAAAGCACTGATGAACATATGAAGCACACATTGTCACATGGGAAGAACAGGAGGATATAATGCTAAACAAAATAATCCAAGCACAAAAGGACAAGTATGGCATGAATCTGCTGAGGTAAGCTTTAAAAAAAATGCAAAAGGGCCATAGAGAAAAACTACTGTATACAAACTTTCCTGGTGTAAAGTCCAGGTAGTATGGCAAGGGCCAGACCAAACCAGGGATACATATGGTAGCCAACTACAAAGGTGGGGTGGTGAGAGAAAAAAGAAAGAAGGGGGGAGCGTAGAAACAGGGCACTAACCAACCCAAGGGGAGGGTATTGTTTATATCTCCACAGGGAATGAGCGACCAGACTTCAACCCAGTGCTTCAAAAGGTGAATGCAATATACAAGCTTGGATTGGGAACCAGTAGAGAGGTCTGAGGGGCCAGCCCCATTCCCAATTACATGAACAGCTGCTCCTCCCTTTAGAATGTACTTCAGAGGACAGCAGTGAAGCTACAGATCCAGGAGAGGGACATGTCTTATCAGGGCACATGGGACCAAATGAAGGGGGAGGAAGAGAGAGTGGAGCACATCCTGGCTCAGCTCAAAACAGTCAATCCACAGAAAAGACCATCTGACCTGCTGCACTGTGAGACACATCATCTCTCCCTGCCCACAGTCCTACAGGGGATAACACTGGAGACACGATGCGAGAATTGTGCCCAATCTGACCCCACCACACGAAGTTAAACATTAAGGGAGTACAACAGAACAATGAGAACAGAGCAAGGAAGTCCCAAGGGAGAACGAAAAATAGATTTTTGGGACCCCGGTGTGGTACCCCATCATACTCCATGGGAAAACACTCCTAAAGATCACAGGCACTATTTTGTGAGGCATCACTGCCTTCTGGTGGGAGTAGGAGGCCCAGTCTTGCTCCTGGAGAACTGCTGCTGGATTTGAACCGCCAACCCTGTGAGCCGCAGTTCTGCACACAACCACTACACCACCGGGGCTCAGCCCAGGTGCTTTTTTTCTGTCATTGACTTTTGTTGTTGTTGAGGTTTTGTTTTGCTCTGTATTGTTTTTGTGTATGTTACTATTTCCGAAGGTCTATCTAGATAAGATAGGCTGGATAAACAACCTGGAGGAGAAAACAATGGGGATGATGGTTACGAGGGGACATGGGAGGTGGGAAGATGGTGTAAAGGAACTGGTTAACAAACCTAGGGACAAGGGAAAAACAAATGATTCAAAATTAGTGGCAAGGAGGATATAGGAGGCCTGATAGGGCTTGAAGAAGGGCAATGTAACCTAGAGGAATTGCTGAAACCCAAATGAAGGCTGAGCACGATCGTGGGACAGGAGGAAAGTGAAAGAAAATAGAGGAAAGAACTAGGAGGCAAAGGGCATTTATAGAAGTCCAAATAAAGGCATGAACGTATGTTTCTATATGATGATGGGGAAATAGATATATGTGCATATATTTATAGGTTTAGTATTATAGTAGCAGATGGAATTTGTGTCTCTACTCAAGTACTCTCTCAATACAAGAATACTTTGTTCTATTAAATTGGCATTCCATTTAATTGTGTCACCTTCCCGATACAATTGCTGAAGACAAAGTGGGTACATAATGTGGTGAAGAAAACGCATAAAGCTATCAAAAGATTTAGCATTTCGAATTTTAAAGACTTGAAGATGAACAAACAGGCATCTAGCCCACAAGCAACAATGCCTACATGGAAGAAGCACACCAGTCTGTGTGACCATGAGGTGCCAAAGGGATCAGGTATCAGGCACCAAAGAACGAAAAATCATGTCATTGTGCATGAGAGAGTGCAGATTCAGGACCCAAGACCCATTTGTAGGCAACTGGACATCCCCTTACAGAAGCGTCGCTGGAAGGAGATGAGCCAGTTAAAGTGCAATGTAGCTATGATGAAACGTACAACTTTCCCCTAGTTCCTAAATGCTTTCCCACCCCTATTTCCCCACTATCTTGATCCCAATTCTATCTTACAAATCCAGCTAGACCAGAGGATGTTCACTGGTACAGATTGGAACTGGAAACACAGGGAATTGAGGACGGATGATCTCTTCAGGATCAATGCTGAGAATGGCAAAACTGGGAACGTGGAGAGAGGGTCGAAAGGGGGAACCGATTACAAGCATCTACATATAACTTCCTTCCTGGAGGATGGACAACAGAAAAGTGGATGAAGGAAAACTTCAGACAGTGTAATATATGACAAAACTATTGATAATTTATAAATTTTCAAGGGTATATGAGGGAGGGGGCAGGGGGAAGGGAGAGGAAAATAAGCTGATACCACAGGCTCAAGTAGAAAGAACATATTTTGAGAATGATGATGGCAACAAATATACAAATGTGCATGACACAATGATCGAATGTAAGCATTGTGATAAGACTTGTACAAACCACCAATTAAAAAAGTCAAAGTTATATATTATTTTTTCGTATAAATAAATAAAACTAAGATGGGCTGGGTCAGGTACACCTTAGACCAAATGGCATTTTTGGTCTTTCATACTTCAAAGAGGTGTAGCAGACTGACCGATGCAAAACTCTGCTTTCTCAATTGTTGCTTTCATACACTTTGACTTGGGCTCCAAGCAAAATGAAATCATCGACAACTTGAATTTTTTCTGTTTATCATGGTGTCGTTTACTGGTCCACTCACAAGTAATTTTTTTTACATTAAGGTGCAACCCACACTGATAGCCACAGTCTTTGATTTTCATCACAAGTGCTATATCTTCCTATTTTCAGCAAGCAAATTTGTGTCATCTTCCGACGACGGGATGATAACAAGCCTTCCTCCAATCCTGATGCAGTGTTCTTCTTCACATCCATTGTCTCAGATTATTTGGTCCGCATACGTATTGAATGCCTTCCAACTTGAAGGGCTCATCTTTTATCGCTTCAACTGTCAATGCTTTGTTGCTACTCGTAAGGCTTTCAGCAGCTAATCCTCCACCCTCCTTTGTAGTCGGTTCTTAGTCTAGAAGTTCTGCTGTGCTATGCTCACCAGGATTGGGAGACCCTACTGATACTTGAAACACGGATGGTATAGTTTTCAGCATCACAGCAATATGTAAGACAGCACAGCGCAACAGACCGACAGTTGAGTGGTAGAAATAAGGAATTAGAATCAGAGATTACTCATCTCTGTAGCCCATGGTCTTTCATTCCTGCATGTGTCTGCAAGTCTGCTTTGTTTTACTTCCTTTGCTGGTTCAAATGTCAGCTACAATAGTCCAGTATTTAGAGCCTTGCCTAAAATGATCCTCAATCATAGTTCACACCTCATGAAACTCTGGAAACTTCTGTTAGATTTCTCCAAATTTCTGATTGAAGTTGCAGTAAGATAAGGGGGTGTGAATATGTCAGACTGATACTCTCATGCTCACTTCTGGCTCTCCATTCAATTCCTAATATGTTACACTTCTTTGAAAGTGTTGAGGTTGCAATTACAGCCATAGAACCAACACTGATTGTTAGAAATATGTATAGCCTTTCTTGAGATATTTCCTTTGACCCTTTCATTTGTTAGGATCTTCTTATTTCAGATTTTTGTGTTGTTTTTTTTCTCTCAGTTCTCCTGTAAGGGAAAAAAATAAGCTCAAATTAAAAAAAAATTTTTTTTTTCCCCAAGCTTCATAATGTTTTACCATCTTTTGTTCTTGTGGCCTCTAATACCTAGTGCCCTCAGGGTGACCTTTTCTAGTGTTTGTCATTAAGATACTATAATTTTTACCTTGGTTATTTTTACTTCTCAGAGTTTATGAGGGGGAGAAAACAACTTCGCTGCAGCAAGCCTATTTCAGCAAACATCTTTTTAAAAAAAATTATGGGGGGCACATACAACTCATATCACAATCCATCCATCCATCCATCCATGCATCCATCCATCCATCCTGTCAAGCACATTTGTAAATTTGTTCCTATCATTCTCAAAACATTTACTTTCTACTTGAGCTCGTGGTATCAGCTCCTCATTTTTTCCCTCTCTTCCCCACCCTCCCACCACGAACCCTTGATAATTTAGAAATTCCTATTTTTTCATGTCTTACACTGTCCAGTGTCTCCCTTCACTCACTTTCCAGTTGTCCGTCCCCCAAGTAGGGGGTCTTATGCAGATCACTGTGATAGGTTCCCTTTCTCCTCTCACCTTCCCCTCCTACAGGAGTATCACTACTCTTGTTGTTATTGGTCCTGAGGGGTTTATCTGTCCTGGATTCCCTGTATTTTCAGCTCTTATCTGTAGCAGTGTACATCTTCTGGTCTAGCCAGATTTGTAAGATAGAAATGGGATCATGGTAGTGGGAGTGGGGTTGGGGGGCGGGTAGGAAGCATTAAAGAACTACATGAAAATTGTATGTTTCATTGGTGCTATACTGCATCCTGACTGGCTCACTCATCTTCTCCCCAAGACTTCTGTAAGGAGATGTCCAGTTGCATCCAGATGGGCTTTGGGTCACCCCTTGAGGGAAAATCAGATCAGCTGGGGTTAGGTTATCTGTATACCACGGATTCTTCACCTTGGGTCAGTGTATACAGTACATACACGACTGGCAAGCCCAACTTTGTTGACTAGGATGCGTTCCAGTGAAATATTTTTCAATGTTTTTATGGCTGAAACAAACTTCAATGATAGAATACATCTTTGAGAATTTATTTCTTTGAAAGTTATGATAAACCAAGACTTTCAAGAGACTCTAAATTCTTGTATTTTATATCTGCATGTAATGTTGAACAATTGATGTAGTTAAACTTCTAACATGAAGTCAATGAAGTATAAAGCAAAATGAATTTCTGGCTAAATATTGAAACTTGCTTGGTGTGAAGTTACCTAAGTGCTATATAGGTGGTGATGAATTCTCTAACTTGAGGAGACATGCAATGAAAATTGCATCATCTTTTCATTCTATGTACTGCTGTAACAAGTGATTTCTTTCCACCCATAGTTTTTTCCTTTAAATTGCTACCTTATGCCAAATTAAGAGCTGTGCATTTGCAAAGAACTTCATTTTACATGCTAGGTATAATAACTAGACTCACCCAGGGAAAATAACCTCAACTACCTTTACAAAAATTACTATTAGTTATTTATTTCTTATGTTATACTTGAGCTGCTAATATATGTTAGATAGAGAGCTTATGTGTCTGAAAATATCATTGATGCCAGTGTCTTTAGGGCCAGAAAAGTCTTGAGTAACTGCAAACATAGCACGTGATCACATTTTCTAAGTAGTAACATGCTACTCGTTTAGGCTTCCTTGGTTCTGGAAAGCTTTCCTCTCTCCCTGTCTTTCTACCTTTTCTCCCCTTCAGAATTATAGTACACTTAATAGCGTTTGGATTTCAAGTTGGGCCTATGTTCAAGTTCCAGCATGGCCAGATGCAAGTTGTGAGACCTAGGGTAAGTTGTTCACTTTCGAGTTTATTTTCTGCATCTAAGGAGAGCTAAGAAGATTTGTTAAACAATTAAATGGGATAATATATTTAATGTGTTGAAGAAGATCCAAATACTTAAAAAGTAATAGTAGAAGTAGTTAAAAATAATAATATTAATCATGATTTTCAATGCCAGGCACTATGCCAGGGCCTGGGAAAATAAAGATGCCTGAGACAAGGCCCTTGGTTTCACAGAAATCAGACAGACAGACAATATGATGGAACTCAAACATATCACTTTTGCAGATAAATGTACTTTTACATTAGAAAGGCAAGGATACTTAGTTTTTGGTATTTCCATTAAGTTATACATTATGGTTTTTAAAACACCTATGAATAAAATTTATTCTTTTTTCTTTTTTTTCTTTTTGTTCAAGCCTCGTTTATTTGGGAGAAGTAAACCAGTTTTATAGGGCAAGCAAGCTTAGGCAATTAGCATATGGTGATCTTCAAAATTAACAAGTGAATGGCAGCACAGCTGCAAGTCAGGCTTCAAAGGCCAGGGCTGTTTACAGTTACAAAGGCGACAAACTACAAACCCCAGGCAACAAAGTGCAGCAGAGTTCAGGCATATCCTGCCTGTAGCCAGGTCAAGCATGTCTGGGCTGGATGCCTCAGGACAGGTCCCCCTTTTTTATTTTTTCAAGTAATATCCTCCCGGGAACTCCGCCTGTCTTAGGTTGTCAGGACACACACTCAGTCCTTACCCGTCATCGGTCAATGGCCTTCTAATGTCACCATGGCCTGTCTTAGGTTGGTAGAGTGCTCCTGATCTTACCCGTCATTGGCTGTCAAGTTCAGCTCACGGAGGCAGAGGGTCTTATCACATACTAGTCGTGTGTGCCACTCTGTTCGAGATCGCTCATCTCCAAGCGACAATAATGAACTTGCAGGGGCCTTGCTTGAATGGTCTCAATCTGTTACTTAATAAATGCCATGAGGTTGTTGAATAATACTG
>PVJH01043612.1:0-13723 GCA_004026705.1 Nesogale talazaci | reverse complement strand
GGCCCACTGGTGGGTAATTGGTCACCCTTTTACAGGGGAGACACCGGGGGTGGGGGAGACAGACCAGTCGGGGGGCAGCCAGGCAGTGATGATGCATACAAGTTTCCTCTGATTCCTGAAGCCTTCCTCCCTGTCCCCCAACCATCATGGTCCCAACTCTACCTTGCAAATCCAGATGGACTGGAGAAGTCACACTGGCATAGAGGGGAGCTGGAGATATGGGGAAACCAGGATGGATGGGGCCCTTCAGGCCAATGGTTAGATTGGAGATACTGGAAGGGTGGACAGAAGTGGGGGGTGGGAACCAACAGCAAGGATATATACACAAGCTCTTATTTGAAGGATGGGTATCAAAGGAGTGGGTTGGGGGAGAGGTCGGGCAGTGTACGATATGACAAAACAATAACAATGTATAAAGTATTGAGGGTTGGAGGGGAGGAGAGACCAGGGGAAGAGGGGAAGGAATGGAAAAGCTGATACTAGGGGCTTAAGGGAAAAAGGTGGACGATTGGAGAACAATAATAGAAGTGGACATGTGAGGGTGCTTGACGAGTATGCTTATTTATATATTGTGAAAAACGATGTATGAGCCCCTAATAAAATGATTGAAAAAAATAAGCTGAGTCTATTATTATTATTATTATTATTATTCAAGAACTCTGCATTCAGCAAAAGTATCCTTCAAGAATGGCGAAATCAAAGTATCTTTTCTAATAGACAAAAGCTGAGGGAATTTATTACCAACAAAATGCCCTTCCATAAGTGATAAAGGGGGTCCTTCAGACTGAAATGAAAAGACGCTGGAAAATAACCTAAAGCAGAGTGCTCAGCACATCGATCGCGATCTACTACTCCATCACAAATGTAGTGTGGGTGGATCACAGGGCATTAAAAAACAGACATAGCCTATCATCAATCCTGTCAATTAAGTGACAGGATGGCCAATCAGAGGCAAACTTGGTTGTCAAAGGCATGCGCAAACTGCGTTCAGTACGGCAAAACTGGCAAGCTAAGTTATCACCAAATTTTAGACCTTGATTTTTTTCTCTTAAATGTAAGAAAGAGTATTAAAATGATTGGGGGAGCTAGACAAAGTAAGAAGACAGAAACGTATTATTTTTGTGCAGAATGGGAAATTTCGACACTACACGCTGGCATTCATCTGAAGTCCAGAGCACATGAACAGTTCTGGAACTTACTTGCATTTTCTCAAAGATGAGAAAATGTGCTACCTCCTTGAATGCATAATTCAGCTCTCTTTATTTATGTGAGTCAGCCTTTTCCCACATGACGATCATGAAGTCCAAGTACTGTTCCACCATGACTGATGATCCTTTGGAAGTGTGTTTAAGGCTGGTTGTCAGCAGCTACTCTCCAGACTATGCATCCCTGGCTCATTCCATTCAGTGCAAGTCATCAGAGTAAACTCAGGTAATGACAAAAATGTACATAATTCATTATGTTGTGTTGTGCAATATGGATGCATGCAGTTATGCAAGGTACATGAACATACATTGTATATATAAAGAATTCTCAATGCATTTATGAATAAATGTAATAAAAAATAAAAATATATGTTTTGCATTTTCATAGTTGGTAGATCACTTTGACTTCATCATTTTGTAAGTAGTTTGCATGGTGAAAAAGTGTAACACCTCTGACCTAAAGGCTCATGAAAAAGGAAAAACCACGCCTAAAACTAACTTTGTGTTCTGTTTAGTCAAGTTGTTTCTGCTTCATATAAAATAGAAGAAAAGGCTGTCTAGTCCTATGCCATCATAATGTTTGTTGTTTGAGCCTATTACTGTAACCACTTTGTCAATCCATCTCATTGAGGACCTTCCTCTTTTTCACTTATGAAACTGGGCAAGCATGATTTTCTTTTCCAGAGACTCATCTCTCCTGATAATGTCTCTAAAATCTGTGAGAAAAACTCTTGCCATATTCCTTTCTAAAGAGCACTCTGGCAGTCCATAATACTTTCAATCCTCTTTACCAACATGATAATTCCAATTCATTCTTCAGTCTTTCTTATTCATTGTCCATCTTTTTTCTTATTTATCTACTGCACTCATTGTCCATCTTACACATGCATATGAAGCAACTGTAAATACCATGTCCTGGCACACCATAGCCTTCCAACCATCATGCTTACTGTTCAACATTTTATATTATGCATCAGAATGCCAAATATATCTCTTGACCTCGGTTTTCATGAATGCTGATTGTGGATCTAAGCAAAATAAAATCTTTAACAATTTTAGTCTTTTCCCTGTTTGTCATGATGTTGCCTAATGATACAGTTGTGAAGATTTTAGTGTTCTTTACACTGATTTTTAATCCATACGAAAGCCTGTATTCCTTCATGCTTTTCAGGTTGAATTAGGCCAAATTGTGCTGTCTTCCTAGGCAGGTTTTTAATAAACTTCCAATACTGTGCTCCATTCATTTTCACATAATCCAACCTCTGGTTATTTGCTCAGCATACAGATTGGATAAGTATGGTGAAAAGACATAAGCCTGACACACACATTTCATGATTTTAAACCACACAATGTTCCCTTGTGCTGTTTATATGACTGTCTGTTGATCCATATAGAGGTTCCATATGAGCACCATGAAGTCTTCTGGAATGCTCATTCTTCTCAATGTAATCTATAGTTTGTTATGATCCAAACAGTTGAATGCCTTTGCATAGTCAATAAAACAAAAGTAAACATCTTTTCTGTTTTCTCTGCTGTTAGCTAATTGATATCGGACATTGGCTGGGCAATAGTATCCATTCTTCTATGTCGTCTTCTGAATCCAGCTTGAGTTTCTGGCAGCTTAGACTCAATGTACTGCTGCAACCATTGTTAGATTATCTTCAGTAAATGCTTACTTTCATGTAGTATTAATGATATCATTCTATAATTTCTTCATTCTGTTAAGTTGCCTCAGAAAGGGTGCAGATATATCTCTCTTCCAGTTAGTTAGCTAGGTAGCTTTCTCCCAAATTTCAATTGGCATTGGTCAGCTCCTGGAGTCTTGTGTTTCACTAATGCCTTTAGTGCATCTTGAGTTTCTTCCTTCACTATGATCAGTTCTTGATAAAACGATGCCTCTTGAAATGGCTAAATGCCAACCTTTTTTTTTTGTACAGTGACTGGGAATTCCGCCAAACTTTTGATTTTTCCTGCATCATTCAATTTTTGGTCATAGAATACTTCAGTATACCAACTTGTGGTTTGAAATCTTTCTCTCTCTTCTTTTAAATCTCTCTTTAATTCTTTCAGCCTGGCATTTATGGCGCATAACCCTTTTTTACTTTCTAACTCCAGGTACTTTCATATTTTGTTATAGGAACATGCTTGTCTTCAGATAGGTAAAGGAGAACCTTTCTCCACCCATAAAAATTCCCAGGGGCAGTTCTACTTTGTCCCATAAGCTCTCTATGGGTCTGAATCAATTTCATGGCAGGGAGTTTATTTTTTTTCTTCTGGAGCTGCCTTTTGAAATAATATTTTTGACTCTTTTACTTCACAATTTCTTCCATTTGAACTTTATATTCAAGAGCAAGTTTATAGTAGCCTCTGACATTCACTTTGTCTTTTCTTTCTTTCCTGTCTTAAAAAAAAATGTGTGTGATGTTCTTAATGTCATACCATAACATTAGGTTTTTAAAAAATTAGGTTTTTAGTCATTGATGTTCCATGCATCAAATTTATTTATTTATTTTTAAATCACTTTATTGCAAGCTCATATAACTCATCACAATCAATAGGTACATCCATTGTATGCAGACCACATTTATACATTTGTTGCCATAATCACTCTCAAAATATCCTCCTTCTACTTAGGCCCTTGGTATCAGCTCCTCATATTTCCCCGCCATCCCCACTTCTCCACCCTCATGTACCCTGAATAATTTATGATTTATCATTACTTTGTCATATCATACACCGTCTGATGTGTCCCTTCACCTACTTCTCTGTTGTCTATACCCCAGAGAGGAGGCTATATGTAGATCCCTGCAATTGGTTCCCCCTTTCTACTCCACCCTCCCTCCACCCTCCTGGTATCACCACTCTCACCACTGGTCCTGAAGGGATCATCTGTCCTGAATTTCCCATGTTTCCGACTCTGGTATACATTCTCTGGTCTAGCCCGACTTGTAAGGTAAAATTGGGATTATGATAGTGTGGGGGTGGGGGGAGCTTTTAAAAACTAGAGGAAAGTTGGGTATTTCATTGTTGCTACACTGTACCTTGATGGGCTCATCTAGTCTCTGGGACCCTTCTGTAAGGGGATGTCACTTCACCTACTAATGGGCTTTGTGTCCCAATCTGTACTCCCCCTCATTTATAATGATGTAATGTTTTCTTCTTGCATCAAATTTATTTTTAAGATACAACTTTCCTCTAGTTTTTTAATGCATCCCTCCAACCCCACTATCATGATCCCAATTCTATCTTATAAATCCAGGTAGACCAAAGGATGTACACTGGTACAGATAGGAACTGGAAACACATTATTTTTCCCCACATATACAGTCAATTTGACTCCTGTGTATTCCATCTGGTAAAGTCCACACGTATAACCATGTTTACACTATCCCCAAAAAGGCATTTGTAATAAAGCAATCATTGCTTTTGCAAAATTCTCTCATATGATCATTCACATTGCTTCTATCACCAGCTCCATATTTTCCTACTATTGTTCCTTCCTCTTTATTTTCAACTTTTGCATCCAGTTACCAATAATTATCAATACATCTTGATTGCATGTTTGATCAATTTCAGACTGAAGAAACTGAGAGAATTCTTCAGCTTCTTTATCACTAGTTTCAGTGCTTGGTGAATAAAGGTGAATGAAACTGTTGTATTAACTGACTTCCTTGTAGAGTCTAGGTATTTGTCTATCACTGATAGCATTGTACTTTACAAGATAGATAAATTCAAGAACTTGAAATGATCCTTTTTGCTGACAAATGTGATGTTATTCCTCTTGTATTTGTCATTTCCAGAATAGGAATCTATGTTATTGTCTATAGAACCCCAAATGGCCAATACCAGTCCATTTCAGCTCACTAATCATAGGTTATTGATCTTTTTACATTACATTCTTTATGACTATTAATTTTCCTACATTCATATATCTCACATCCCAGTTTATGATTATTAATGGGTATTTATAAATTTTTCTTCTCATTTTAAGTGAGATTTCAGGAAATGAAATCCCTAAATTGCTGCTCAAGCCACATCATTAAGATTAACTCTACATTGAAGAGGCAGTTCCTCCCCAATCATATTTTTAGTTCCAGAAGGGGTCATCTCTGGACAAAACATCTGACAACATTCTACAGCTACTTGTATCATTTTCAATGACTAATCCCTCAGAAGTGGACAGCCTATTTCTCCTGGGTAGTCAGTTCTTAGTCTGAAAGTTCAGCTAAAACCTGTCCAAGATGAGTGACATTGCTGATATTTGAAATACTAGTGACATAGTTTCTAGCATCATATCAACATGCAAGCCACTGCAGTACAATAAATTGACAGATTAATATTGGGAAATCATTTTACATGCATCAAAGTGGCAAAATAATAAAAGATAGTTTCAATTACTGGCAAAGATCTGAAGTGAAGGGAACAATCAAACACTAATAGTTTGAGAATAAAATGTATAAGTTTTTCCCAAAAAAAAAAAAAAGAAATCTAGAAATACTCAGTGAAATTCAGAATGTATGTGTGCCCTAAGCCAAAGAACCAAACCACTGTCATTCAGTTGATTCTGACTCATAATGACCGTATAGGACAAAGGAACTGATTTTACAACATTGTAATTCTTTATGGAATCAGATTGCCATATCTTCTTCTATGGAGAAGCTGATGAATTCAAACTGCCACCTGTGGGTTAGAAGTCTCTTGCTTATTCCACTAAACCACCAGAGTCCTCTTCCTATGACTCAAGTCTCCCATTACTCTTTGGTATGCCGCAAAAATACCACTCATAGGTTTGTAAAGACACACATAACAAGATACACCTTGTGGTATTGTTTATGGGATCAAGTACAGATGTTACCTAGTATCCTAGAGCAATAGATGAATAAAATGTGCTCCAAAAATATTCTGTAATATAGTTAGAATTATGAATTATATATACATATAGAATTATGGTTCGGCCTAAAAGCATAGTGCTGGATAAGAAATTTTAGCACAATGAAATTACATAAAATAGTACAGAAAATAGTATCTGCATACTTAAGGCAATATTGACACATATACACATAAAGAATCTAAGGAGTGAGGAATGAACTTTATAAATGAAGGGGGAAAATATAAACAAGAGAATTTTTGCATGAACTAATGATGGTAGTATTCTATGAACCTATTAGTATACTTATATAAAGTCTTTCAGTCACAATTTCAAACATAGAAATTGAAAGAAGTAGAGAAGCTGCAATAAGGAGATGACTCACTTCTCCTGACACAGGCCCTCGCTTGCCGGGAACTTGTGCTGAAAACTTCCTTCCCTGGACCTGTTTCTATTAGATCAAAGGTCCCAAGATGTTCCCAGTTTTGTACTCCAAGTACTCTTGTTTTGGGATTTCTTCCCCTACCATTGATAACTTCCGTAATGTCATAAGCAACAATAAAATTATATCCCCCATTGAGAACATTTTTATGCACACTGGAAAATAATCTAATTTAGGAGAAATATTGGTAAAGATGTGTTTTTGTATACCTGGCTAACTAGGTGAAGCCTTTTATTAAAGTATACAGACATTAGTATCTTAAAGCCACAGTTTTCAACTTCATGAAGCCATGAGAAAGGGGGAAAGAAGGCAGAGAATGGCTTACACAAAATATAGGGAGACTGGAAATGCTGTCCAGCAAAGACCCTTTATTGAATAACCAGAATCTGGCTCTTGAGGATAATGACAATGATGACCAATGTGCTGGTAGAAAACTAGGAGCTAAATCCAAGTAGAATGTAGCTTTTCTCTGGATCCTGATCCTGGAAGGACCACTCTCCTGACAACAGGCGCAAGTCTATGAAATGAACAAGTCTGGAAATAGTGGCACCCTATCAATTGTTAACATTGTGTGTGCTCACTCTATGCCATAGATAAGATTTTGCATACATTGTTTCACTTAATCTGCCAAGCATCCTAATAACTGGTGCTAGATTTCCTTGGATCTTATTTTAATTTACTTGGAAATGTGCCCCTAATATAAGAGATAGAAAGGCTGAGCCCCGGTGGCGTAGTGGTTGTGTGCGGGACTGCGGCCCACTGGGACGGAGGTTCAATTCCAGCAGTGGGGCTGGGCCTCCTACTCCCACCACCAGAGAGCAGTGATGCACCGCCCCCCCCCAAAAAAAAAGAAGAAGAAGAGATAGAAGGCATTTTGAAATGTGGCATGTCATTTTATAGACCCGTGGTCTCCATTTGTAAATTAAAATGATACAATGGAAAAATACACATATGACAGAAAATCTACACTGTCCTGTGCTAGAAGAATCCTATTGCCCTTTTAAGAGCTCATTAAAATGCAACAACTGTCATTTAAATCAATTAATACCAGGACTATGCATAAGAAAATGTATGTGAACAACCAGTCCAGTTCAAACTAAAGTATTTGCATAACATCAGCTCTTTCTTTTATTGTATAATTAATCATCAGGGATTATCCATTTGTAAGCATAATTTTTCAGTGTCAGAACAAATCTTGTTTTACTTATTGAAACACTCTAATTTATAATCACAATCATCATTTATTGAGAAATCACTGTCATTCATTGTACATTAGTTTTTATCCTTATCACATATTGCAAAGTAAGTGCTGTACTTATATTTTGGATTAGGAAACTGAAGTTCAGAAAGAGTGATTAGTTTGCATAAGATAATAAGCAATCCTAAACTAAATCATCATATTTTTAGTCATCATACTTAGCTTTATATCACTTATCATCTTAGGCAAGTTAATCGCTCTCTCTGGACCATGCCATGCTACCTCCTCTAAAGAGTGTTCTTCGGGAGATAGTATTGTTAGGTGCTATTGAGTGGGTCCCTTACAACTTCTTATGTACAACAAAACTAAACATCCATCCTCAAAGTCACCGTTACAGCCACTGTGTCAATCAAGTCATCCTACTGAGAATGGATCTTCTTTTTTGCTAACCCCCCTACTTTACCAAGCATGATGTCCTTTTCCAGGGAGCAATCTCTCCTCCCAATGTGCCCAAAGTGTAAGAGATGAACAAAGTCAGAAAATAGCAAAACCTAGTACCTTAACGTTGTGTACTCACTATACACCATATACATAGGACATTGCATACATTGTTTCATTTAATTTGCCAAGCATTCCTAAGAAATGTAAACACTCATATTATCTGCAGTTTAGGTAATGAGAAAATTGAAGTTCAAAGACATTAGTAGTAGGCCAATATCACATAGCAAAAAAAAAATGATGAAATCGAAATCCCAATTCAAGCCTCAGTAATCAACTTTTATCTCTTCAAGTTTGTTTCTTAAACTTACATGTAATAAGATGAACTTCTTGGTATAGATTTCAATTAATTTTAATATGTTGGTACATATATGTATATGTGTGTATACATAATACACATGTATGGAAATATATATACATAGTAACTATGATCACAATTACAACATAGAACCATTCCATCATCCAAAGCATGTCCTTCATGCTAACCCTTTGCTATCGTATCCTCCACACACTCAAATTGTTGGCATTCCTTGATATTTTTTCTCAATCACTATAGTCTTATCATTTTGAGAGTGCCATATTAATGGAATGATACCTCATACAACCTTTTGAAATTAGTTCCTTTCATTCAGTATAATGCCTTTGGTTGTTATCTATGTTGCATGTAGCAATAGTATGTATTGTTACATGGATATGTCACATGTGTTTATCTACTCACCTGTTGAAAGAAATTTGGGTTGTTTCCAATTTGGTTATAATAAATTGAGCTGATCTACATATCTATGCACAGATATGGTCTATATGAACATATTGTTTTGATGTATTTAGGGTAAATTCCGTAGATATAAGGTTGCTGGGTCCTGTGAAAAGTGTTAACTTGGTAAGATTGCCAAACTCTTCTCCAGAATGATTGCATAACATTATATCATCACCATCAATAGATGAATTGTTTTGTCTCCACATCAACACTTTAATTTTTTTAGACATTCTAATTGGTGTGTCATCATATTCCATTGTGGTTTTAGGTTATGTTTCCTACTGGATAATAAAGTTGACTATCCTTTACAAGTTTATATCTCATCTCTATTTTTTTTATTGAATTGCATTTTTAAGTGTTTAGCCCATTTAAAAAATTGTGTGATTTGCTTCCCTACTATTACTAAAACCCTTAAGGGTTTTTTAAAAAAAAACTATTGAGTTTTAAGAGTTCTTTATATATTTTATATACAAGCCCTTCTTTCAGAAATAGGACTTGAAATTTTTTCTTCTGGTCTGTACTTTGTCTTCCCCTTATCTTGATAGTATCTCTCACCAAGAAAAATATTAATTTTCATGAAATATAGTCTATTTATCTTCAGACCCTTTCCTATCATGAAAGGCACTTTGTCTGTCTGTCAGGACACTGTACTGCATCACATAGTCCCAGGCAGGATGTTTCTTGGTACCATTGTTCTCATCCTGTCTGATGGAAAGTAAAAACAAAGACTCTTGTTTACAGGTAGAGTCATTTCACTAAGCCACTGCTCCTTTGTCTCCATCTTCATAAGCAATGAATGAAAAGAACTTGACTTAAAATTACAGTATAAAATGAAAAAGTCCCACATGAAAGAACATTCCAACTATGAAGACTTAATAAACACTGGATAGAATTTCTGAGCAGAGATGTGTACAGTACAGTTATTACTGTATTTGTCATACCATAAGATGCACTTTTTTTCTCCCAAAAGTGGAGGAAAAGGAGGATGCATCCTTCTGGTCCAAAGGTATGATAGCCCAGAACATTTGTTTATTATCCCTTGCACCCACTTACTCTCTGCTGTTGTTTGTATGCTGTGGATTACTGTGTGTTGGGAGGAAGTCTCACTTCCTGGTGGCTCAATGTCAGTCAGGTCACATGATCGGCACAGGTCACGCCTCCTCTGCATGTGTTTGACATTGACAGACAGGATGAGAACAATGACACAGGAGGCAGCTAGGTATGGTACCAAGAAACATCCTGGCTGGGACTATGTGATGCAGTACAGTGTCCTGACCGACAGGCAAAGTGTCTGTCATGGTAGGAAAGAGACATAGAGTCTCTCCTACCATGCAAAATCTTGCCTGTAAGGTCGGTTGATGTCCTTTAACACTAATACCAAGTGGTTTGAGTTACTGTAAATTACAATACTGATGTATGTGGTAATATGTCTGTCTCTCATAAACAACTGACAGTTCTTTCACTACTCTATTTTCCTCAGAAAAACACAATTTCTCTAACAGTACAAAATGTCAAAGATGAGAAGATTCGCATATAAAATTCCGTCTAAACTGGAGGTAGTGAAGTATGCAAAAGAACATGGAAACAGAGCAACGGAGAGACATTTGGGGCCACCTCCAACTGAAAAAATGATGAGAGTGGAGAAAACAGGATCTTAGTGTTGCTGTTTTTATCTTGGTATTTTTTCACATGTGCTTTCTATGCATTAGCATAATCTAACTATCACCATTTTACAGAGCTGTAGAGTGCTGCGGTGTTACAGGAAGCATTCAAACTTAAGCAGTAGTTACTGTTTGTCAGGTGAGAGAAAAATGAGGCTTTGTATTCTGTAAACCAGTTACAGCCTTGAAAACCCACCGAGCAGTTCTACCTTGCCCTCTAGGGTTCCTCTGAGCTGCCTGGACTTGATGGCAGGAATTTCGGTTGATTGGGTGGCATGTCAGACACTGTTGCAAGCCCTTTACACACTTCATTTATGAGATAATGTTTCAATATCACAGTCCTCTGGGGTAGCTACCATCTCTCTTATTTGAAAAGTCTGGCTTAGAAAGAAAAGAGACTGAATCAAAGATTACTCCTTTACCCAGGGTGAAATCTCAGGAATCGGAAGAGAAAAGTGAAATGAGGCGAGGAAAGAAGAGTCAATCCGAGGGTAAACTATCAAGTTGCTGGCCAGGAGGTGTGATGGATTGCCAAATCTAGTGAAACTACCCTCTAGAAAGCTGTGTTGACTGCATCTGAGACAGCCAGATAGGGACAGAAAGGAGGGAGTATATACACCACTTGCACTGACATCACATACATCATATATACATACTAAGTACATGTATACACACCACAGATACATGCACACGTGTCATGTGCATACATACACACGTGTCATGTGCATGCCACACACACTCATATCTACAGCACAATACATGTGCATTCAGACAACATATGTACACATATACCCCCTCATACACATATAAATATAGACTTTCATACACATACAAATATAGACTTGTTGATTGAGTAAGAGTACTTGCCTGAGAGGCACCCAATGACCATCTACAGCAGATCCGATGGAGAAATGTTGGGTAGGAGATACAGATGCTATCAGGAGACTGGAAAGCAAGGAACTGTGAAGCTTGCCTCACAAAGTCAGTAAGAGCCCGCATAAGTCTGGTTGTAGCAGCAATTGCACAAACATCTAAGGGAGACTATCATTACTCTTATTTCACAGATGAAACACACAGAGGGTGCCTAGTCAGCCCTAACTACTCGGTTACTATTGGAGTCCCAATTTGAACCCTGAAAGTCAGATACTTGATAATTATGCCAAACTACCTCATGGAGAGACCAGTCCCAGGAGGACATCATACTTACTAAAGTAGAAAGGGCAGCAAAATAGAGGAAGGCCTTCAACAAGAGTGATTGAGATGGTGGCTACAATATGAGGAGAGTTTTGAGGATAGTGAAGGATGGGGGATGTTCCATTCTGTTGTGTCCACAGTCACTATGGGCTGGGACGGACTCATTGATACCTGACAACAATATTATCACTGATTGAGGAGACCTGTGTGGTTTTCAGTTTTTTACTGAATCACTTCAGAGCAGAATATAAAGATGATGAAATCTGACATTCTGATCCAAACTCAGCTTCCCTTGAAGCTCACTCCCCAATGGGTCTTATTGTGCTTATTTGTTTTGGGAGCAGCTATGATTTTTAGGCTTTAAATTCTGAATAACACTTTTTGAAAAAGTCTTTGAACAAAGAGCATTCCTCTTTAAAGTATATATCTTCAGAATTTTGATCAGTAAGTTAGATTACTGAGTCATAGTGTTGTTAGATGCCATTGAGTCAGTTCTGACTCAGAGTGACTCTCCGTACAACAGAATGGAACACTACCCTGTTCTGCACGAACCTACAATTCTTCTTAAGTTTGAACCCATATGTGCAGTCACTGTGTCAATCCATTTTTTCAAGGACCTTTGTCTTTTCTCTGTCCGTCCACTTTACCAAATGCAAAATCCTTCTCCGGAGACTGTCCTCTCCTGAAAATATGTCTAAAATACATGTGACGAAATCTCATCATCCTTGGCTCTAAAGACTAAGCTGGTTATACTTCTAAGACAGATCTGTTTGTCTTTGGGGCAGTTCATGCTACTTTCAATATTCTTGACTAGCATCACAATTCATATGCATTGATTCTCCTTCAGTCTTCTGCAGTCAATATCCCACTTTCACGTACATAGGAGATCATTAGAAATACTGCGGTTTAGGCCAGGCACACTTTATCTCTTGCTTTTAAGCACTTGGAAGAGGTCTTGATTTATCCACTGCAATGTGTCATTTGAGTTCTTGACTATGGCTTCAAAGGACATAAATTGTGAATCCAAGCAAGATGAAATCCTTGACAACTTTGGTCTTTTTATCATTTACCATGATGGTCAATATATTGGTTCAGTTGTGAGGGTTGCAGTTTTCTTTACAGTGAGTCATAATACATACAGAAGACTATAATCCTTTATCTTCATCAAATAGTGATTGACGTTCTTCTCACTTTCAGTAAATAAAGTTGTGCTACTTGCATATCAAAAGTTGTTAATAAGCCTCCCTACCAAGCTGATGATGCCTCATCTTCAAATAATCCAGTTTCTCTGATTATTCAGCATACAGACTGAACAAATACAGTGAGAGAACACAATCCTAGTGCACACCTTTCCTGATTTTAAACCAGGCGGCTTTCCCTTATTTGGTTTGCACCACTGCCTCTTGATCCATGTACAAGGTCCACATGAGTAGAATAAAGTAATCTAAAAATCTCCCCTTTTCTCAAGACTATTCAGAGTTTATGAACCACACAGATGAATGCATCTGCATAGTCAATAAAACATAAGGTAGGGTCCTTTTTGTATGACTTAAGGTTTAAATTAGAAAATTACCTTTAAAATTGGGAGAAAACAAACCCAGGGATAAGGGAACAAGTGATCTAAAATAGATGACAAGAAGGGCACAGAATACCTGGTGGGGTTTGTATAAGTGCAACATAGCCAAGAGTAGTTACTGAGAGTCAAATGCAGGGTGAACATGATGGTGGGAAAGAGTAAAGTAAAAGAAAATAAGGGAAAGAACTAGGAGACAAAGGATATTTATAGAGGTATAAATTCAGGCACATACATAAGTAAATATATTTATATATAATGATAGAGACATATACATATTTTTAACTCAGGCACACATGCATGCTAAGAGACATATATTTATGTACAT
>PVJH01043611.1:0-13492 GCA_004026705.1 Nesogale talazaci | reverse complement strand
TTTTTTTTAAGATTCTCACAGTCAAAGTCAGTAAAAGACAAGTAAACATTTTCCTGTGCACTGCTTTCAACTACGATTCATCTGACATCAGCAGTGCTATCCCTTGTTCTTCATCCTCTTCTGAATCTAGCCGAAACCTCTGGCCTCTCACTGTTCATTTACAGCTGCACCAGTTGATGATCTTCAGAAAAATTTTACTTGCAGGTGACAATTATCATATTGTTCTTTAATTTAGACATTCTGTGAGGTCACCTTCCTTTAGAATGGGTGCAAACATGTATCTCTTCCAGTCAGTCTTCCAAATTTCCTGGCCTACCTGAGTGAGTGCTTCCACTGCTCCATCAGCTTGTTGAAGCACTTCAGTGGGTTTTCCATCAATTCCTGGAGCCTACGTTTTGGCAAATTCTTTTAGTGCACTTTGAACGTCTTCATGACCATTTGGTTTTGCGCATATACTACCTCCTGAAATGGTGGAATGTTGAGTAGTGTTTATTAGTACAATGACATTGTGTGTGTTCCCATCTTCTTCTGATGTTTCCTGCACCATTCAATATTTTGTCCATAGAATCTTCAATATTGCAATCTTAGGGATGGATTTTTTTTCTTTGAGTTATTTCAGCTTAAGATAGACTGAGTGCATTATCTCTTTTTGTTTTCTAACTCTAAGTCTTTGCACATTTCATGATCATATCTGCCTACACAAGCTACCCTTTGAAATTGTCTGTTCTGCCCTTTGAAATTTTCTTTGACATCATCCTCTATTCCATTTACCTTAGCTATTCTATGATTAAGAGCAAGTTTCAGAATCTCTTCTGAAATCCATTCTGATTTGTTTTCCCCCACTCTGCTGTCCTTTTAATGACATTTTGTTTACTTCGTGATAGCTGCCAACACTTTCATCCAGTTTTCTGGTCATCAATGTGCAAGGCAGCAAATTTGTTCTTGACACCACCCCCCCCCCCCCGAAGAATTCACTTCAAAGGACAGCACTGAAGGTACAGTTCAGGAAGAGGAGTGCATTGGCCCAGAGCACACAGGAGCAAACAAAAAAGGAAAGGGGGGGGAGAGTGGGACACATCCTGGCCCACTAGCCCCAAGGACGATGTTCCTTCTCAGAGGAGCCAGTGCGTAGAGAGGACCATAGGGCCTGCCCCACCATGAAACAGGTCATCCATCACTGATCCAGAGTGCTAAGGGGGACAACACTGGAGACACGGTGTGGTAACTGTGCCCAATCTAACCTTGCCACACCTGGGTGAAACGCTAAGAGCAGCAAGGGAAGTAAGGAAAGGAAGTCACCAGAAAATACCAAAAATAGCCTTTGGGTCAGGGCACAGCACCCCATCAGACTCGACCAGTAAACACTCCAAAAGGTCAACAAACAGACCTGGAACTATATATAGGCTTTTCTCTCTCTCTTTTTTTGTTGATGGTTTTCTGTTGTCTTGTTTTCTTTTGTTGTTTTGGCTTGCCCTATCTTGTTTTTGTGCTTATTATTGTTTCTGCTTGTTTATCTAGATAAGATAGGCAGGATAAACAATCTGGAAGGGAAAACAACTGGACTGATGATTGGGGGTGGGGGGGATATGGAAGAGGGTGAGGCATGGGAAAGGAAATGGATGTTAACAAACCTGGGGACAAGGGAACAACAAGTGATCTAAAATCTATGGTGAGGAGGGTGTAGGATGCTTGGAGGGGCTTGATGAAGTGCAATGTAGTGGAGAGGAATTCCTGAAACCTGAATGAAGGCTGGACATGATAGTGGAACAAGAAGAAAGTAAAAGGAAATAGAGGAAAAAACTAGGAGACATTTAATAGAGGTCTAAATACAGGCATGTACATATGTAAATATATCTATATATATATATATATGAATAGGGAAATAGATCTCTGTACGTATATATATGTTAAGTATTAAGGCAGCAGATGGAAATTGGGCCTCTACTCAAGTACTCCCTCAGTGCAAGAACATTTTGTTCTAGTATCCTGGTATCAGAAGAAGCCAGCTTCTAATACGTACACGACTGGCTCAATAGGCGCAGTTGTACAGCGGTTATTATTATTTGTTATAATAAGGCTATAGAGAGCACACATTTCATACCATGATGGAGACACGTGAAGACAGCGAGTGGGGGAAGGGATTACACAAGGAAGAGGGACCGAGAGCATCCAGCGCTGAGGGGCAGGAGAGAGGAGACAGGGAAGGTCTCTGTCCTATATCCAATCCTTATAAACCCGCTGGAGCCATGCCAGGCCCCTAATTACAGGCAAGGACATACGTCACAGGAAGGGGTTGTGCCATGTGCACACGCAATAGGAAAGGGATCCGAGTCCCATGTGACAAGACCAGACCTCAGACTCCTGGATGTGGTTAAACAGGTTACACTAGAGATTATTAACAACAGCATGTGGATCCGCCCACAGGCGTCAATGGAAGCCCATCCTAACATCGGGGGAGTCGGCTCCATTGTGACACACAAAGGCCTCAGATAACTGGGAGCTTCAGGGAGAATATCTAACTAAATGGAGGGAGACTTCCAACTAAATGCTGGCAAATAGTTTGCCTAATATTTTGGAATATAACAAGTGTGGAAAAGTCCTGTCTTCATCCTACACCCTGGCGTTTCGTGGTGCTCACCTTCCCAACATGCTCACTGAAGACAAAATGGGTGCATAAGCAAATGTGATGAAGACAGCTGATGGTGCCCATCTAAAGACTTGAAGGTAAACAAAGGGCCATCTAGCTGAGAAGCAACAAAGTTCACATGGAAGCACACCAGCCTGTGTGATCACAAGTGTTGATAAGATTATGTATCAAGCATCAAAGATCGAAGAACAAAAAATCTTCTCAATGTGAATGAGAGGGAATACAGAGTGGAAACCCATTTCAGTTATATAATCTGTTGTCAATTTGAGAGGAGTGTTATGAGTGAAGAAGTGGAGCCTAGCCTGTCCATCATTGTATAACCAATGAGGCTTCTGTGTGGACGTGGTCTTCCCCTGAGGAGTCTGGGAATTCCTGTATTTCCTCCTTGGAGGCAGGAGACTCTCTCTCCTCACTCCCTGAGAGACCCATGGCACTAAGCTGGTAGAGTCCATGCCCTGGTTGCTGAAGAGACCTTTTAGCTTATAGAAAGGACAGGTGGAAACCCCTCAGGAGACCCCATCCCGCACTGAAATGCTTACAACATCACTGGAATCCCAAAACTTCCTACCCACTACCCTGTGATCATCCTGAATCTGGCATCATTGCATGTGTTTTGTGAGTCCGAAGAAGACTTTACAGATTGGTATCAGACATTCGGGTTAATATAGGACTTATGGATAAGCTTATAAGACTTACATCCCTTATAGAAAGATCACAAGAAAGAGTGAGCCAGTCAGGGTGAAGCATAGTACCAATGAAACCTACAACTTTTCTCTAGTTCTTTAATGCTTCCTCTCCCCCACTCTGTCATGATCCCAGTTCTACCTTACAAATCTGGCTAGACCAGAGCAGGTGCACCATGCTGAAAGCACAAGGAATCCAGCACAGTAAAACCCTCAGAACCAATGATGAGAGTAGTGATACCAGGAGGGGGAAGGGGAAGATGGTGGGGGGAATGTCACAATAATTGACATATAACCACCTCCCAGGGGGATGGCCAACAGAAAAGTGAGTCAAGGGAGATATTGATCAGGGTAAGATAGGAAAAAATTTATATATTACCAATGGTGGCATGAGGGATGGAGGGTGGTGAAGGAAGGGAAAAGTGAGCTAATACTAAGCTCACTTAGTAGAAAATGATTTGAAAATGTTGATGGCAACAAATGTACAAATGTGCTTGACATGATGGATTGTGACAGGAGTGGTACCGACCCCCCCAAAAAAATTATTTTTTTAGTTAAAATAAAAATTTGTTCTTGAAATGTTCTAAAAATTCATGTTGAATAGAATCAAGGTTGTATTTGGGCACTTGTGGACTTGTTTAAATCTTTTTACCTTCAACCTGAACTTACATAGGATCAAATATAAGGGTCTATTTTACAGTCAACTCCTGGTTTGGTTCTAGTTGCTGATCTTGAACTTCTCCCTCAGGTCTTTTCACAGATGTAATCAATTTGATTTCTTTTTTTGGGGGGGGTGGGGGTGGGAGGGTGCTCTCCGGCGGTGGGAGGAGGAGGCCCAGCCCCACTGCTGGAATTGAACCTCTGTCCCAGTGGGCCGCAGTCCCGCGCACAACCACTGCTCCCCCGGGGCTCAGCCCCAATGTGATTTCTTTGTATTCCATCTGGAGAGGTCCATGAGTAATGTCGCCTTTTGTGTTTTTGAAAAAAGGTCTTTTTCTATGAACAAGTTGCTGTTCTTGCAAAAGTCTCTTGTGCCATCTCCATCTTTGCTTCTTTCACCAAGTCCATGTTTTCCAGTTAATGTTCTCTCTTCTTTGTGTCCAACCTTTGCCTTCCAATCATGAAGCGTTATCAATGTATCCTGATTGCTTGATCAACTTCCGACTGAAGTCATTGTTGGAATTCTTCATCACTAGCTTTGGTGGTTGGTGTATAAATTTTGAGTAATAGTTGTATTGATTGGCTTCTCTTGAACTCACATAGATATTATCCTATTACAGATGGTAGTTATGTTTCTAAGGAGACAAAACCAGGACACTTATGATAAAAGGTAGGTAGATTGATGATAGATAAATAGATACAACATAAGAAATAAGCAGCTAATTAGACTACAGAGTAGTTCAAATGGGTCAGTGCAATTCACTTCTGTGAGACCGTTAGTACACTGACCATCTGTTATATCTTGAGGGCTGCCAGGTGCAAGTCAAGGACGCTGACATATGAGTCCTCTGTAGAGCAATTCAGGCAATCCAGCCCCAGGCAGCAAAGAGCAAGGCAGGTCACCAGCAGTCAGCCACATGACAGGGTCCAAGAGTCCCCAACTCACGTGATGTATACTCCAGAAGCGTGGTGAAGCAGGTCTTAAAGGAGCCTCAAACTACAGCAACATAGTCCACCGCTTGGGTGTCCCGCAGGTAGTGCAGCTCACAGGTTGAGGCAGAGAACCAGCTAAGGCAACTGCACACTGGTCCGACCATCAAAGAGCAAGAAAACAGAAAGGCAAGCCTCACTGAGCCATTTACCTCTCTGCCTTTCAGTTAATACCACTTAAGTGCATTGGCCAGGTTGGCACAATAAACATACTGATCATAGTTGTACTTTAAGATCTTAAAATGTCTTTTTTTTTTCTTGAGGCTCCCATGCTATTCTCTGTGCTTATAACAGCTCTCAGTAGCCAAAGGACCAGAGCCAAGCCCCCCAAGTCCCTAAGGTCTTAGCATGGCTCCCCTCCCTGCAGGTGGGCAGAGCAAGGACCCCTCCCCCACTCCCCTCTCCTCCTGCCGCCTGATCCCATCAGGCTGCCTTTGGAATGAGGAGATGTCTGGGCATCACATATCATCACCCTCTCCGTAGCTAGGACTTCAGGGATCACCTTTACTGGGGTGCAGAGATGGTGTGGCCCCTGCCTATCCTGAGGCCACCCTTGAACAATCACCTTGGGCAGGACAGTAACCAGACCCTGACACATGTTTTTGCCCCACCCCACCGCCCCTCCTTCAGATGCTCTCCACCACTCCTGAGATCCAGGCCATGGCAAAGGGGCTGGCAAAAAGGGAATGGGGAGGTAAAAATGTCTTTTGGACGATGGACGCAATGCCTTTCCTCTTGAATCTGTCACTCCGGGCATAGAAAACCATAAGCTTTTCTGATTCCAAATGGCCAATCAGTCCAGTTCAGCTCGCCAACACCTGGAATATCACTCTCTGTGCATTTCATTTTTGATAACTTCCAATTTTCCTAGGTTCATACTTCATATATTCCAAGTCTGGATTATTAGTCTATTTTTGCAGCCGTTTCTTCTCATTTTGTGCTAGCCTCATCAATAAATTAAGGACCCAAAGACTTTACTACTACAGGCTTGTACTTTATTCATCTCCTTATGGTCCACTCTAGTTTAAGAAGGCAGCTCTTCGTCAGTCTTTTGAGTGCCTTTGGACCTAAGAGGGGCACTTCTCTGCCCATGTTGCGGTTCTGTTCATTAGGCCTTCAGTGTATTACAATATTCTGATGCTATCCAGAAGGCTTTCAGCTGCAAATTCCATTGGCGCATAAAAGCCTATTCTTTCATAGTCTCTTGTTAGTCTCTGCTGATGTGTTTACTTTGGGTGGCCCTGCCGGTGTTTGAAATACCAGTGACTTAGCTTTCAGCATCGCTGTCGTGCACAAGGCACCATAGTATGACAAACTGACAGTCATGTGGTGGCCAACTGGATAGAGGCCCCAAAGAAGGAAGAGACACAGCTGTAACAGGCTTATGCTCTGCCCTGTTCATTACAGCACAGTTCACAATAGCAAGAGGTTGAAACCAACCCAACTCTCCATCAGAGGAAGACTGAATAAACCATCTCTGGTACACACATGCAATGGAATACTACACATCACTCAAAAGCAGGGATGAAACCATGAACTACCTCTCGACTTGACGGACTTAGAAACCATTGAGCTCAGTGAAGTTGGCCAAGCACAAAAGGGCAGCTTTTGTATAAGACCACTACTGTAAGGATAAACCTCAAAACAAAAGCAGAAATCTGTTCTCAGGCCTTGGAATTTCCTTATCTAGTCTCCCAGCAGTGAAATGATATGCCTGCTTAGTGCTCCCCAGGCATATATATTGCACATCTTAGTAACCACTTCAAGGACACTGGTGGCCTAGTGGTTAAGCATTAGGTTGTTAATGGCAAGGTCCATGGTTCGAAACCATCACTCCTCCAAGGAAGAAAGATGTGACTTTCCACTCTTGTCAAGAGTCTCAGAAGCTCAAAGGGGGCATTTCTATCCTGTCCTGTCAGGTCTCTATCCGTCAGCATCAAACCAGCAGCAGTGATTTTGCAGTTTGGTTTGTAATAACCACCCTGACAGAAGAGACCTCACCTCAGCTGAGGTCAGTTTCTTTTGCTGAGGGCAGAAGGAGAAGAACCAATCACTCCTGCCATAGAGCATTGTAGTAACACCACATCACTGGACACTCCTCTGAGAATATTCAGGGAAAATTAACTGTAAAATTCAAATTCAGACATGGAGGGAGGGCGTATCTGTCTCAGAAAAAGTGATTTCACTTCTCTGGGTGGGCAGACCCGGTGTGGCAGCCTGCCATGGAGGGAAATGCTTGTCATTACTTATATAGACCCCCAGAATGTACCTGTCTAATATGCCCACTATTGTGTTCCTAATTGGGCACTTTTGACCTAGAGTCTATTCAGCCCTGGTGCACAACATCCCTCAGAGGGCACACTAGTACAGCAGTTCTCAATCGAATGACCCTTTCACAGGAGTCGCCTAGATCATCAGAAAACACTTATTTCCAATGCTCCTAGGAACTGAGACAGCGCTCCTCTCTCCTTCTGCAGGCATGTCTGCCCACATGTAGATACGCCCACATATGAGTACCCAGCATGAAGACTGGTACACATGCTATACCATGCTTCACCACTAAATTTCACTTATTTGTCATTAGAAATAAATATTTTCCAATGAAGTACTCCCTTGGACTTAAGCTGAAACACACTATGTGAGAAGAATCAAGTGACTATTGTCTCAGTGTTAAGGATCTTGAAATTTTTGGACTTTTCATTTGAAACTGCCCCCCGAAAATGGCAACTCAGACTACCATATATTTGCTATTGTCATGCTTTTTGCTTTTTAAATGATGTTTTAGTTCAGCAGAAATAGCTGTGTGCTTGCGAATGGGTGCTGTTGAAAGTTTTGCTCTATCTCCAACCCTCATTGCACACCTAGTGGTGTCATTTCAGTATTTTGATCTGTACAAGTCAATGATCCATGTAGTTCAGTCTAAGAGGGTGTCCTACACATGCATGTTTTCCTTTCCTCGACAGTGTTTTAAAGTCTATACAGTGGGCCAAATGAATGACACTATCGAGAGAATTACCCAATGTCTATCGGGGATATGACCCGTTCCCCCAATAAAATGATCATGATACCTGTAAAGAGAAAACTCAAAACTACCCAAACTCCCTGCCTTTGAGTCCACATGAGCTCATAACCACGCTACGGGAGAGACTCCGCCTGTCCCTGGACTCACTGAGACCCTTCCCTGTTAACGAGAAAGCCGCCTCTTCTGCCTGAGAAGCAGCAGGTGTTTCCAAACTGCTGCCACTGTGGGTCACAGCTCAGTGAGCAGTCACTCCATTATCAGAGGCCTCCATAAACCACAGGTGTGTAGAGAGGAGAGCACACTTGAATTGCAGCCCTCATCTGACAGCAAAGAGTTCTTTTGTGTGTGGGGGCATCACTGCCCCCTGGTGGGAGTAGGAGCCCTAGCCTTGCTCCTGGAGAGCTGCTGCTGGGTTTGAACCGTCAACCCTGTGGGCCGCAGTCCCGGGCACAGCTGCGGCACCACGGGGGCTCCGCCCCAGCAGTTAGTTTTTTTATGACCTGGCCCTATTTGATACTTGTACTGAAGATATGGGTGCTATAGCAAAAATGTGGTGGAGGATCTGGGGGTGCCCCGTTCTCAGAAAGAATAGCATCTGAGGTCTTAAAGGCTTGTCTTAAAACAAGCAGTCATCTAAGGGAGGTGTCCGCAAGGCTGCACTGAAGAAGCGCACCAGTCGGTGTGATTTCAGGGCTGTTAAAAACTAGTTCCTCAGACCAGAGGAGGGAATGGTACTAGAGCTTGAATTTTTGAGCCAACCGGCTTGCAGAAGGCTCTGGATAACAGTGACAACCCAAAATTCATTTTTCTGGGTCCCCATGTGGATTAAGCCTCCCGTGAGTTCCCTCTGGCAATTGACCAGGGACGTGAATAGCCTCGTTTATAAGATAGAGTGCCTAGGGAAATGGATTGATGCAAATGCCATCAAGGTAAAATCTAACACCTTGTCATTTATTCACCCCTTTGTTGTAGTTTTATTATTTTCTACTTTCTTTTTCCATGGAGGTTTTCCCATTTCATTTTGTTACAGTGTTTGTTGGGGGTTTTCTTTAGATGGAACACAGGATAGGTGAATCTTCCTACACCCAAGCAAAACTCATTTCCTTCAAGTCGATCCCAACTGGCGATGACTCCTGGGAACAGCTAGAACTGTAACTTGCCGTGGGAGTAGGAAGCCTCATTTTTCTCTGGAGGAGCAGCTGGTGGTTTCAAACTGCTGATCCTGAAGTTAACAGACCTGTGTTTAACCGCTATGCCACCAGAATCCCGTATAGAGAATGCGAATTCAATCCCTATTTTTGCCGCTGTTATTTGCCATCCGATGGATTCATTCTTCCATGCAACCTCAGTAGTTAATTAGTTTGGAATGAGGACTGTATGAGAACTCCAGCAAGAACATTAACCCCCCAAATCAGAACAGTTTTCCTCAGTATGCTGCAAGACTAGATTCTCATCTACCCATTTCAAATGCGAAAGAGAAATATTCAGCCTTCAGTGGGTCAATCTGTAGGTAACATTCCTCAAACTTCCTCCTAACACTCCTGGCTTCCTCACATGGGGCTACCCTGACAGGATTCTAGTAGCACTGTGACCCGTGACCTCCCCGAAGACTAGAGAGCCAGAGGGGAGACTTTAGAGTCAGGGTCTTACCCAGCTGTCGTATGACCACAGTCGTCCAGTAAATGTCTGAAGCCCTTGGGCACCTGGGAAGAATCTCCCACTCGATCCAGGAGAACACCACATGAGGAGGGCCTGGGAACATGGAGTTGTGTCCATAGGGATGTGGAATCCGGCTGAGGAGTCATGCCTGGAGGCGAGGGGGTTGAGGGGATGGAAGTAAGAGTTGAAGCAGTGACTGGCAGGCCAGTAGAGGGCTGGGCAGGAGTGGGACTGGTGGAACTCCCGGAGACAGACTGTCCTCACTGCGGGCCAAAGGTGGCCCCGTTCTGCAAGTGACGAGGGAGCCACAGGGAGGCAGGAACCAGCATGTGCTGCAGCTGGGACTGTGGCCCTGGGACCCAAAGGGTCTCTTCCTCCCTCTCCAGCGGGACCCTAGGTGAACTTGAACGTGAAGAGAGGCGATGGCGCAGTGGTTGTAGGGGCAGGTGAGTTGGGTGGGCCACCCATCTTCCAACTTACACTTAGCTTTGTGCAGAAGTGCCTGGAAGGGTGGTGACGGGGACGAGGGACCACACTGAGCTAAGCTTCTTAATATGTAACCTCCCCAATAGATAGGAGGATGGCCAATCCCAGACTGCCATCAGGGCCTAGAGACTCCTATGTCTTCCTCCCTCTTTTCCATTTCCTTTGGATGCCTGGGACTGCATGGGGCAGCTAGTGGAGCAGTGGTTTTTGCAACAAGCTGCAAGGACGTTCGGGGAGACTGAGAAATGCTCTAGTCCAAGCTGGGAAAAGCCTAAAGCAAAGATGATAGTCTGGATTACTGCTGACTTGTCTTGGTCCAAGTCTTCAGCGGTGACTCAATAATCTGGATCAGAACCAGATAATCTGGGGGCAGCACCAAAGGGGGCCTTCACCTTGGTAGCAGCAGAAGAATCATGTGCTCCCTGGGCATGGAGCGAGATGGAGTATTCCCCTTGCTGTCTGTTTATAGAGGTGGACCCATGACCCTTCTTGCTCCCTGTCATTGTGGAACTAGACCCATGAACCCCCTTGCTCCTGCTCTCGCTCCATGGAGCGAGACACATTGTCCTCCCTGCTGTCTCTCTCGATGGAGCTAGACCCAGGGCCCGCTCTGCTCAGTTTCCTTTTGGAACCTGACCATATGCTCTGTAGAACTAGACCGGTGGTCTTCCTTGCTCTCTCTCTCTCTCTTTCTCCGAATAGTTAGACCAACTGTTCTCGCTCACTCTCTCTGTGCAGCTAGACCCAGGGCCCTCTCTGTTTATTTCCCTGGTGGACTCTGGGGCGACTGGGACTCTGGGACTCTGGGGCTGCGAGTGGGATGTGGCACGACTCCTACTTTCCTGCGGCATTGGGATTCCTCGGGTGGGTGGGGCTGTGTGAGCTGGTGATGGCATTGTGGGGGCGGTGGGGGAAGCGGGGAGCATGAGCTTAGTCCTGAACTCAGGGGTGCCTGGGGATGGACCCTTGTCTTCAGGGGCTCACTGAACTCTGGGGTGTCTAGGACTGGACCCTTGTCTCCTGGACTCAAAGGAGCAGAGGCTTCCAAGGACCCTCAGGGGCCTCCCTGCAGAAGGCACTCTGTCAGTGCCAGGGGGCCCTCCCTGACTGTCCTGTCTCCCCCCCCCCCGCCCCAATGCAGGGTGGTCCTCTAAGTTCTGAATGGGAATTCTAGATGATTGAGGTCAAGACCCCTAGAAAAAAAATACAGGGATTGCAGGATCCTAAAAGGGTCCAAGCAGCCGTGAGACATGGCTGGAATAGACTCACTGGGCACTGGTAGGATGATCTGCCGGAGTAGTGGCATCTGGGTGCCCATGACCAGCCAAGAGCACACAGTGGGAGCCATAGGTTACCAGAGGTAGCCAGGGACCTGCAGTCTCTCCTGGCCACCCTGGGCTGGGGCTGGAGTTGAGGAGTCATGTCTGCCCAAGAAATTGCCCGTGCCCATGCAGCTGCATTCACTCCTGGCTGAATTCTACAAGTAGCCAGAGAAAGCACTGAACCTGCTCCTTACCCTCCTCCCTGCCTTGAAGGCTGAGCCAAAAATCTGCGTGACCTTTGCTTCCCTGCAAGGGTTCAGGGCTTAGACACCTTGGAGTCCCAGGTATCTTCAGCTGTGGTAGGGGAGAGACAGGAGCAGTCTATGTGCTCACAGAGGCATCTCAGAATATAGGAGGCCCCTTGAGGGCCTGCGCCAGAATCCGGAGACCTCGAGCCAGTTCCAGGACCACCAAGAAAAATCCACATGCAGGAGCCCTGGTTGCCCCACATCTCTGGACCCCAAAGCAGCCCTGACCCCAAGGCTTCTCGGTCTCAGATGGAGCTGTCCGAAGGTCCTCTCCTCTGCCCTACTGCCTGTCGATGGGCCATGGGGCAGAACAGGCTGTCCAGAGCACAGACATCACCCCGTGATGCACCACTCAGGATGAGGTGCCTGAGGCCCAGTCAAGGGCCACGTGGTCCCAGGCCTCCTGCGTGGTGTCCTGGACACCCTCCCACCCGCAGGTCCAGCACCCTGCAGCACCCACCGTCTGTTCCTCCAGCCTTGCTGCCCCCTCTGCGATGGAGCCAGCTACAGATGCCCCCTGGGCTGCGATTCCTGCCCCTGCTCTTCCTCTGCCCCTTTCTCGTTGGTGGTTCTCGTGTCCTGGCCTTAGTCTTCCCTCTCTGTAGGGTGTGGTTCCCCCCCACCTGCCCAATGCACACAGTAGGGCTAGAACTGGAGAGAGGGTTTAGGCCACAAGGGAAACTGGGGCCATTCCGCATTGTCTGGGCTGGTGGCTCGGAGCAGGGGTCAGCTCATGATGAGAAACGACAGAGGTGATGCTGTTTATAGTTCATCTTTATGGTGTACACATAGCACACGGCGTGTGTGTGTGTGTGTGTGTGTGTGTGTGTATTAACCTCTGCTACTTTCTCTCCACGGTGGGGCGAAGAGACAGACCCAGACAACTAGAGAACTTGACTAGCGGTCTGTGCCGGTTTCTGAGTCGACCCTTTTGCTGTTTCTGGAACAAGGGATTGGCTCCCAGGGCCTCCATGGGGATGGGGATGTTCTGGTTCTGGAATCTTGGACACACGGCACCTCACGTGGGTGACGGCTCAGGCCTGACAGCCCCCATCTGCCACAGACTCAGGATTCCTTTGGCGGCCTGAGGGTCTCTGCTCAGGGCCTGGGGTTGCCTCTTCCACTGCTCTGGGCCCTCCCTGCAGCCCCTGTGAGTCTGGTGTCCATTCCTCGCTCAACCTGAAGAGGACACACATGCTTGGTCAGCAGACACGGAGGCCAGTGGGGAAAAGGGGGTGTCCAGGCTGGCTGGCAAGTCAGGGTGCGTGAGGTGTCCCCTGTCCTGGTGAGCATGTCCAGCCCATAGGCCCTCAGGCAGCGAGGCACAAAAGGCATCGTGTTTTGATTACCATACTAACTCTGAGCAGATCAATCAACAGATTCAGAGTGTGTGGATGAGGGGGACAGGCCCCCGGAGGACGGCGACATGGGGAGAGGTTTTAGGAAACAGAAGGCAATGACCGCTCCACAGTGCGTCAAGTGGATATACCACACACATTATAAGCAGGAACAGATGTGATGAGATGATCCACTCGCGACTCGTAATAGTATGTATCCACCGTGAAATGAGCTGTGGGGAGTGGGGTGGGGAGGACTATCCCCACCGAGAGAAGGGGTGGTATACAGTTTGCTTGTTGATGGGGAGCTGGGTCAAGCTCAGCTCAGGGTGCGGGCAGAGCTTGAGCCAGTGGAGAGGGGGATGACCGGAAGCTCCACTGGTGTTGCTGAAAGAGTATTAATATGCAACGGTATTTCTTCATTTCCCTGAAGAAGTG
>PVJH01043610.1:0-13526 GCA_004026705.1 Nesogale talazaci | reverse complement strand
AGAGATCGACTGGCAAAATGAACAGAAGGAATGAAAAGACAAAACCCCAAACCAACTCTACCTTTTGCATATAACAAGCTCATGGAAATAATGCACACATGCCTAGCTCCCACAGGAAGCTAACATGGGAAGGTAGGAGCGGGGGGGGGGGGCGGTTTGCAAAAATCCCCACAGAGACGGCATGTGTTATATGCATAAAAACATGGCATACATTGGGCCCTCACCTAGGTGCCCCTCAATGTAAGAACACTTTGTTCTATGAATCTCGTATTCCATGAGGCTCATTGGCCCAACACGATCACTGAAGTAAAATGGGTGCATAAACAAATGTGGTGAAGAAAGCTGATGGTGCCCAGCTATCAAAGGATATATTGTCTGGGGTCTTAAAAGCCTGAAGACAAATAATAGACCATTTACCTGAGAAGAGACCACACCCACACAAAAGAAGTACAATAGCCAGAGCCAGCGTGGCCACAAGGTGGTGAAAGGTCTAGGCAACAGACATCAAACGGGGTTGGGTAGGGGGAACAAAAACATATCACTGTGTGCACACATCCCCAAGGTGGCCACTGAGGACAGGTGGGAGCATGAGCAAGAGTGGTGAAGAAAACTGATGGTGCCTAGCTATCAAAGATATAGCATCTGGGGTCTTAAAGGCTTGAGCATAAACAAGCAGCCATCTAGCTCAGGAGCAACAAAATCCACCATAAAAGAAATTCACTTGTCTGTGCGATCAAGAGGTGCTAAAACAATCAAGTTTTAGGCATCAAAGAACAAAAATCAAAATCAATGGACTAATTGACTCCCGATACGATTGCTGAGGACAAATTGATACAGAGGCAAACAGAGTAGAAGAAACGATGGTGCCCAGCTACCAAATGACTGAATGCCTGGAGTCCCAAAGACTTAAAGATAAACGAGTCGCTCTTCAGTGCATAAACAGCAAAACCCACATGGAAGAAGCACACTAGCCTGTGTGTTCAAGAGGGGTCAAAGGGAGTAGGTATTGAGCATCAAAGAACAAGAATCACATCATTATGAATGAGGGGGAGAGCAGGGTGGGAACCTAAGGCCCACTGGTGGGTAATTGGTCACCCCTTTACAGGGGAGTCATAGGGAGGAGACAGACCAGTCAAGGGGCAGTCAGGGAGTGATGATGCACACAAGCTTCCTCTAATTCCTGAAGCTTTCCTCTCCCCAACTATCATGGTCCCAACTCTACCTTACAAATCCAGATGGACTAGAGAAGGTACACTGGTGGAGAGGGGAGCTGGAGACATGGGGAAACCAGGACGAATGAGCCCCTTCAGGCCAGTGGTGAGATTGAAGCTGCTGGATGAGTGGAGAGAAGTTGGGGTGGAGAGACCGAACCAACTGCAAGGACATACACATAAGCTCCTATTTGAAGGACGGGCATCAGGGAAGTGGGTTGGGGGAGAGGTTGGACAGTGTAAGACGTAACAGAACAATAATAATATATGGAGTATTGAGGGTTGGTGGGGAGGAGAGAGCAGGGGAAGAAGGGAAAGGATGGAAAAGCCACTATCAAGGGCTCAAGGGAAAAGGCGGATGTTTGGAGAATGATAACAGCAGCGGACATGCGAAGGTGCTTGGCACTGTATGTTTATTTATGTATTGTGAAAAATGATGTACGAGCCCCCAATAAAATGATTTTTAATTAAAAAAAACCATGGAATACACTCAGAATCTGGGCCCCAATCACACAATGGTGAGGAGCAGATGCCACAATTGCCACAGGGTTTGGTACTGGGCATGATTTGTCGCATCTTGCATTTCTGACACCCAGCTGTGGTCTCTGGATGCTGTCTCACTGTCATCATTTTTGTCACCTGGAAAGATTTTGACCAAGTTTCAGAAGGTCTGAGTCCATGTCACTTCCCTGGGCCAGGGAAGCTGTTGCTGTCTGATTATCTCCAGCTTCCATGGTGGAGCGCGGGTCTGCTTCCTGCCAAGACTTAAAAGATTTCTCCATGAGTAGGAAAATCATTTGAGTGCTAAACAGCTTCATGAAATTACTATAATGGGAGCTGTACAGTGCCCAGCCTAGAGTGGATCATGGGGAGTGGGAGGACAGGATTTCCAAGGAGAGTGAGAAGAGAAGGGGCCTGGGAATGAGCTTGGAAACCAACTAGCCCTTAAAGGATGAGTTGAAGAACAGTGTCCTGCAAAGAAGACTACAAAGGAGTGGAAAGATGGGGAGGAGAAGAGAGTTGTGTGTCAGAAGGCAGGAGAGGAGGGTGCTTTGAGGCTGGAGTGGTTCATTCATGCTGCTCAAGTCTTCCCCTTTCTCCTCCCGCCTCCCTTCTCCCTCTGTATTTTCATTTGAAGGTGACTTACTGGTACCTTTGAAACAAAAGTCAAGGCAGTTGACATTATTCCATTAAACAAAGAAGCGGGCACTACTTGGACTCCATTCTGTCGTCAGGTGCTCAGGCTGAGTCTGTTCCTGACCCCCCATAGCACTTGGAGTCACAGAAAATTACCCTGCTTTAGCAAATTTACAAGTAGTTCCAATACATTTGAGAGTGCTTCATGGAGCATTGAGTTATCTACACAATGCGTTAAGAATCGGGTGGTCCGTGAAAGAGACCATGGTATGTGATCTAGAACACAGACCAGGCAACTACAAAGACACATGTGGGATTACAGTTCCAGCTCATCTCTGGCACTAGTTTCAATCTCTAGACAACGATGACCCTGTGGGCCTCTGGGCCTCATGATGTAGAACTTTCTTTACTCCGGCTGACCTTTATTTCCATGCTTTGCACCTTCCTCAGGCCTGCTCCCTTTCAGAGTCCAGTTTCAATATCTTTTCCCCCTTAAGCTAGTCTGACCCCTGAATCCCTTAGGAATCATCCCGTGTGCCTCTTTTTTTTTTGGGGGGGGGCACCACTGCTCTCCGGTGGTGGGAGTAGGAGGCCCAACCCCACTGCTGGAATTGAACCTCTGTCCCAGTGGGCCGTGGTCTGGCGCACAACCACTACGCCACTGAGGCTCAGCCCCCTGTGTGCCTCTATAGTATTTTAATTTCTGTCTTGTCACTTCTGTGTCTGTTGACTGCTCTTCCTGACTGGATAGTTAATTCGAAGAGTGGAATCTTGTCTATCTTAGTTCCCATATGGTCTTTTTCACCTCCCTTCTCTGTCACCCACTGCCCTGGGAGTGGCTCTGACTCGTGGTGACCAGATGTGTGTCAGCGGAGAATTGTGCTCTCTAGGGTTTTCAATGGTGGAATATAAAAACATAAAGTTGGGCTGAGTGTAGTGGTTGTGCGTGGGACTGTGGCCCACTGGGTTGGAAGTTCAAATCCAGCAGTGGCTTTCCAGGAGCAAGGCTGGGCCTCCTACTCCCACCAGCAGGGCAGTGATGCCCCCAAACAAACAAACAAAAACAAACAAAAAAACCCCACAAAGTCATTTCTTTTTGTTGTCAAGAACTTATGTAGTGGCATATGCATCAGTTCAGCAATTTCTATGTGTGGAATTCAGTTGTGTTGATTGCAATGTTTAGCTGTGAAATTATTTCAGTGACTGGTTTTTAGGTAATAGGTCATTAGACCTTTTTTTAAAAAATCATTTCATTGGAGGTTTGTACACCATCCATCCATCCATCCATCCATCCATCCATCCATCCATTGTGTTAAGCACATTTGTACATATGTTGCCATCATCATTTTCAAAACATTTATATATATAATCAGTTCCTTCTTTCCACCCCCACCTTACCCTTACCCTCCTGGTATCTTTTCTCTCATTATTGGTCCTGAGGGATTTATCTGTCCTGGATTCTGTGTGCTTCCAGCTCTTATCTTTACCAGTATACATCCTTTGGCTTAACTGGATTTGTAACATAGAACTGAGGTCATGACAGTGGGGGGAGAAAGCATTAAAGAACTAGAGGAAAGCTGTATGTTTCATCAGTGCTATACTGCACCCTGACTGACTCATCTCTATCTTGTGACCCTTTGATGAGGGGGTGTCCAACAATCTACAGATGGGCTTTGGGTCTCCACTCTGCATTCCCTCTCATTCACATCAATATGACTTTTTTGTTCTGGGTCTTTGATGCCTGATATCTGATCCCATCGACCCTGATAATTCATGATCACATAGGCTGGTAGGCTTCAACCATGTGATTCTCAGCTAGATGGCTGCTTGTTTATTTTGAAGCCTTGAAGACCCCAGATGCTCTATCTTTTGATAGCTGGGCACTATCAACTTTTTTCATCACACTTGCTTATGCACCCAATTTGTCTTCAGTGATTCTGTCAGGAAGGTGAGCGTCACAGAATGCCAGGTTCTTGTGTTGAGGAAGTTCTTGAGTAGAAACCCAATGGCTGTCTGCTACCTTAATATTTAACATATAGATCTATTTCCTCATAGTTATATATAAATATATTTACATATGTACATTGCCTATATTTAGACCTTTAGAAATGTCCTTTGCACTAGGCTTTCTTTTCTGAGGGGTCACTGGGTGGACTCAGCATGCAACCTTTTGGTTAGCAGTGGGATGCAACAGTAGGTGCTCCAGAAATGTTTATGGGATCAGTGAGTGCCTCAGTGGCTGATGCATTGGTTATGTATGCATCAAGAGCATGTAAGTACTAAGGACCACAGAGTATAAAAATAACCCAGGCTGTGTGGAGGAGCTAGAGAAGCTTGTTGGAAGAAGGGGTGATGTGCAGGCTTAGGAAGTCAGGGCTCCGAGGTGCCAAATTAGACAGGTGGTATCTCTTGAGTGGGCTAGGAAAGGATCTGCACTGCTAGAAGGAAGGGTCTATTTTGGATAGTAGCTAGGCATGTTCAATGGTATTTCTGGGTGAACATGGTCCTTTCAAACCCATGCCAGGCAGGGGCAGGGGGGAATCTAGGGCCAGAACAAGCCTTATTCTCTGTACCCTTTGTGGACAACAGGCCTGTGTTCAAGCTACAACCCAGTTGGCTGTGGTGGTGGCTGGTGTGTGGTGTGAGTGTCCCATGAGAAGAGCCCAACCCTGTCGGTGGCGGCAGGCGTTGGTGATGTGAGAGATCCAGGCAGCTCTTGGCCACTTGACAGCAACACCATCTGCACCCAGGCGCCTGGATTCTGCAGCTGCCACAGCCTCCTCAGCCAGATTTGACACAGGCTTAGCAAGGAGCTTTTCCAAGAGGTTCACAAATCTCCAATCTGCCGCTCCACATTTCCCCCTACAACCGCCACCAACCAAATGTCACCTTGGATCAGAGACCTGAAGGGTAATCAGCAAGTGTATGGACTCATCACAGAGCTGGACAGTGAGATGGGGGCTCAGGTGGCCTACTGCATAGGCCATTCCGAGAAATGACGCTGTGGTTAGAGTGGAAATAATGACGCTCTCTCAAGCAGTGGAGGTTGATTCTTCACTAGCCTACTGGCACATAGCGTCTTCCTAAGCCAGGGTGTGCCAATGTTACTTCAGTAGTTGATGTATGCAGTCTTTAATGCTATTTTAAATAAAATTTATTTTAAGCGATATTTTTGCCAAGATGATAAAAGAGACTTTCAACTTGTCTTTTATCTAAATGGTATGTGACTTTAGATAGAGGTATGGATGTCTCTGCGTGTGTGTGTGTGTGTGTGTGTGTGTGTGTGTGTGTTTGTCTTCTGTGGGTCTGTGTTGGGGGAATCGGCCATTTCTTTTAGAAAATGCAGAAGAGATTGGCTGGAGACTAGCTTTAAGACTTCCATGCTAATTTAAAGGAGAGGGGAAATGTTGAGTTGCATATACCAAGTGGTTGGCACAGAGATTTCATCTTTATTGTTTTGCTCCTCCACACAACAAAAGACACAAATAAGAAACTGCACTGGATTCTGGGATGCATACACAACAGTCCAGAGCTGCATCTCAAATACAGTTTATTGATATCTCAATCCCCGTGGATGTGAGAAGTATTTACTGATTAAAGATTGAGGGAACTTCATTGCTATTCCTTAGCAAAATCTAGTTAGAGAAAAGATGCGTCTATAAATAAACAAAGGACATTATGTAGGGTGATTGGAGTGTTCCCAATTTCTGTCCTATTTTGGCTAAATTGACCATTTCTTCCTTCCATACCGTACTATGTAACAGTGACTTTTGCTGTAATTAGGTTGTGTTTCTTTGGTTTGGGATTAGTTTTTCAAGTGATTGTGAGTAAAACATGAAGAACCCGAGCTCAGAGTCAGTAACTTTAAATGTTCAAGTTTCTCAGACAGTATGAAGTGAGAAGCCCACTTGTTTTCAAGATCTTGGAGGTATTTGCAGATGGTGGACATGTTTCCCTTTGGACTCATTCCCCCCCAATGGTGGTTCTCTGTTTTAGCTCCCATGGCTGTAAGTGGTGGTTGCAGAGCCTTTGACTGTGGCCAGACAGCTGGAGAGGCACGCAGCTTTGTACCTCAGCACCGAGTGCAGGGCGAGACCCAGTGCGGGCTCCTTGTTGAATGAATGAGTGAATAAAGGCTGTTGAAGGCGGTGGCAGTGAGAGAAAGAGAGACAATGGCGCAATCCAGCTCAGTGGGGCTCCGAAGACTCAGGAGGGAACTGGAAGTCTATTCAATTACTCCGTGTGATGCCATCAACCCTATCTATTCCAGGCGACCCACGGTAGCTGCTGGTTCCGAAGCCCTGGATTCAACTGCCAGTGGAAAATATTCAGAAAAAGAGAAATGGCATCAAGTGATCAAAATTGTCTTAGTCCGGGTAGACTAGGAAGACCAATTCACACACACACACACACACACACACACACACACACACGCACACACACACACATATATAAGGGAGAGGTTTATATACAAGAGGAATGGAACATTGAAAAAGCCTCCCAACCCACTCCAGTCCAAGGTCATAAGTCTGATATTAGCCCATATGTCTGAGACCAGTCTCTGAAGTCTCCTTCTGATGCTCAAGAAGCATGTGCAATGGCACCAGGACAGTCACAGGCCACTGGGTGCAGAGTCTTGTGTATCTAGTGGCAGTAATCTGGTGCTGACAGGGGTCTCCCCATGACTCCTCATTTCCAGGGCTCAGGATCCATCAGCAGTATCCATTGGTGGTAGAGGCATCTCAGCACTGGCAGGGGTCTTTCTTCACTTTTCTGGATTCAGAGGTCTGGTGCCATCAGGGTAAACTCATGTGGCTTCTCCTTCGGCTCCTCTAGGAACTGGACATTCATCTTGTCTTGTCAGTAGAGCATCTCCAAATGACCGAGATGATAGTCTCTCATCTCCATGGGGGAAATATCACGAGACTTCCCAGAATTCTCAGGAGAAAGTCATGCCCACACAGAGGCCTCATTGGCTATCTCCAGATCGACAGGCTAGACTTCCAGAGCGGATATTGACACAGATCTTCATCCCTCAAGGTCATTCCTCAAGGTGAAGTCAGAGGGAGCTGTAGCGCTTTTGACACAGCCTTATGTATTGAGGATCCCTGGTAAAACTGTGGCTCAGGTATTGGGCTACTCACCACCAGGTTGACGGTTCAAACCCAACAGTCGTTCCTATGAAGAAGGATGAGGTTGTCAGCTCCCTAAAGATTTGCAGCCTCAGAAACACTATACATGGCCCTTATGAATCAGAATCAGCTTGCTACAGTGGGTTTGGTAACCTGAGATGATTTAAAGTATCGCGGAGGATGTCAGTAGGCTATAGAGGTTATTTAGCATAAAGGACTTGAGTATCTAAAGATTTTGGTGTGGGGGTTGGGGGTTTACAACCAAGGACCTGGAGAGGAATTGACTGGGGTCACGTCAGTGTAGTGGAGTATGTGGTTCCGTCACTGACTACTAGCTGTAAACAACCTCATCTTTTTTCCATAGCATGGCTGGAAGGTTTGAACCACCGCTCTGTCGTTAGCAGTCCAATGCTTACCCGACAGGTTTGAAGCCAACCAGAAATGCCTTGGAAGAAATGGCTGGTGATCTGCTTCTGAAAAATCACAGTCTTCAAATCCAATGGAGGGCAATTCTACTGTGTGACATGTCAGGGCACCAGGAGTCGGAGTAGCCTAGACAGCAACTGGCTTACTGTGTTTTGAGCGGTGGCTACCATCAACATGGGGATGCAGTCTGCTTTGTGAAATTCATGAGGCCGTGTTCATGTTGCGGCCATGGAACCAATGCTGACTCACGGGGGCCCTGTAGGACCCTGTAGAACCGCCACTCCTCCATGGGTTTCTGAGACTGTGCCCCAGTGCTCTGGCGGTGGAGTGGTTATGTCTTGGGCTGCTTCCTTTTTCTTTTTTAATAGTGTAGATGTGTTTTCAACTAAATCACTTCTAAGTTATACAGAACAAGGCCAAAAAACTTATTTGCCATAGAAACAACTTAATGTGGAAGGGAAAGCAGATATTGTCTGAAGACAATGGGGGCAGATGAATGGACAGGTCCATAGACTCCTGGGTACTGGAAGCAGAAATAGGCAATAAAGAACCCCTGGCCCCTTGAGCTGCACACTGGATTTGGGCGGCTGGGCTGCCGAACTGTGAGAAAATCAATCTCGGTGTCTTAAAGCCCAACACTGGTGATATTTCTGTCACTGCGGCACTAGGAACTCAGACTGTGTGATATGAAAACTTTGGGGGAAAGGGCTTCCTTTGCTTTTTTGCTGGGTTGTTAACTGGAATGATGTGACGCTTGAACTGATAAAGCCTATTTCCCCTGGCTGTCTGTAGAAAGTGATGACTGAAAACAGAAGCAAAAAAAACAAAAACAAAAACAAAACCATTTCCATTGAGTCAATTTCAACTCACGGCAACTGCACACAGGGTTTCCGAAATCCTTATGGGAGCAGAGAGTCTCATCTTTCTTCTATAAAGTGCTTGGTGGGTTTGAACCTCTGCTCTTGGGGTTAGCATCCAGTACTCCCCTGACAATTGCACCAGGAAGTAAAAATACAGCTGATCTGCAAAATGAGGAAAGTTGAGCTGAGAGTGGAGAGAAAGCAAGCCTGCACAAGTTGCCTGAGGTTTGGATCCACTTATTCTGGAAGCCACCATGCTTCAGGATGAATTAGGTGGTCCAACCAGCTACTTTTCTAAGTCAGCTATTTGAATTTTCTCTCTTTCAATTAGTCAGTGACTGATACTCACACTTAACTTAAACTTACTGGACTTCCATGGAGCCCAGTCTGACTCATAGTGACCCAGCAGGACAGGGTGGAACTGCCCCTTTGAGTTTCAGAGACTAATTCTTTATAAGAGTAGAAAGCTTCATTTTTCTCCCTAATGACTAATAAAGTCTAGTCACTGTATATTTTCCTGACCACTAGTCTGTCAGTTTGTGATACTGTGGTGACCTGTGTGTTGCTGTAATGCTGGAAACTGCATCACCGGTATTTCTAATACCAACAGATTTCAGTGAGGCTTCCAGACTAAGAACAGACTCCAAAGAATGAATTGGCTGTCCACTTCAGAGGAAGTAGCCACGGAGAAACCTCATGGATATGACTGGAAAAGATCTGTATTTGAAGTCATTCCAAAGAAAGGTGACCCAGCAGAATGTGCAGTTATTGCATAGTATCATTAATATCACGCATAAGTAAAATGCAGCAAAAGTTGCAGCAGTACATTGACAGGGAGTTGCTGACAATTCAGGTCAGATTCAGAAGAGGACATGGAATAGGGGATTAAGGGACACCTGCCCAAGCCAAGGTCATTTTCATCTTATATGCATGTGGAGTTGAATATTGGATAAAGATGGAAGGAGAATCCATGCATTTGAATTATGGTGCTGGTGAAGACCCTTGAAAGTGTAGTGGACTGCCCAAAGGACAGCCAAATCTGCTTTGGAAGAGGCACAGCCAGCACGCTCCTTAGAAGCAAGGATGGTACTGACCCACAGTGGGTTCTATGCTGGGCTGCTAACCCCAAGGTCAGCATTTTGAAACCACCAGCTGCTCCCCAGGAGAAAAATGAGGCTTCTACTTCTGTAAAGATTTACGGTCTCAGAAATACACAGAAACAATTCTATTCTGTCCCATAGAGTCCCTGTACATCCGAATCACCTTGAGAGTAGGGAGTTTCAAGTTTTGGAATCTTTTCCGTGACAGATAACTAGATCTTTCTCCTGAGGAACTGGTAGGTGAGTGTGAGACATGGGCCTTTCAGTTAACAGCTTGAGTGCTTAAATGTTGTGTCACGAAAGAGCCTATCATGGACGGTAATCTATTTTAATCAATATCCACATACAGAACTGTTTGTGTTGACTATTATTTGATCAAACACCAAAGCCTAGCTAAGTTGACACAGAAAAGTAAGCATTGTGATTGAAAAAATGAAGATTCTCTGATCATTCTGTCTTCCAATGTGGCTCAAAGGATCAGTGAGTAAAATATTTTGATTTTGATATCTGTTATTCTGCCCAAGACAAATATTTTCTTTAGGTGATTCTCAAACTCTAATAAAAACATTGTCCTCTCATTAAAAAGAATAAGAATAAGAATTTGTTATTAGAAGTGATAGGTCCCAGAAAAGGACATGGGGCGGCAAAACAGAGGAAGACCTTGAAGGAGATGAATTGCCACAAAGGTTGAGGATGGGAAAGGTGTAGGCAGTGTTTCGTCTGGTCGTATAGAGAGTTAGTTACCATAATTCAGAACTGACTCAATAGCGCCTAAAAACAATGCATATTTTCTAATTATCAAGAAACGTGCATACCTTGTTTTTATAAATTAAGGGAGGAGAAACACAAAACTGAACACACCCACGTGCGCACGTGTTTCCGACTTGAGAGAATCAGAGTGAATCTCATGATTCAGGGACATCCCATCTCTCCTGCTTTACTTTACTCTTCTCTACTTCTTCTCAGCTGTGCTTTGCAGACATATAGATCCTATACTTTGCCTACGTGGCTCCCATAGTACTTGATGCCCTTACTAATGCTATTTTGAAATTCCAGTTTCCAACTGTGTATTGCTATTTATAGAAATACAACTGAATTTTGAATATTGGAATATTGACTATGTACCCAGTGACATTGTTAAACTCGACTGAGCAGTGCTAGAGATTTTCTTTTGTGTCTCCCTGCAGAGTGTCTCTATACACAGATATGCTGTCTGAGAATGCAACCCCATTCGTCTCTTTCTTCCCAGTCTATATGTCTTTTTGTTTGTTTTCTTTCATTGTTTCACTTGCTAGGGGTTCCAACCCAGTCCTGAGCAGAAGAGGTGAGAGTGGACATTCTTGTCTTGTAGCTGGTCAGATAGTCTTTTGCCACTGAGCATGGTGGTTGAGGTAGGTTTGCATAGATAATTTTTATCAGAATGAGGGAACTTTCTTTTGTTCTCAGTTGCTGAGATATGGAGCTTAGGAATGGGGGTTGAATCTTGCTAAATGCCTTTTGATTCTGTTCACACAGTGAATGATGGATATAGTCTGATTAATGAATGCTAAGCTCATTTTGTATGACTGGAATAAATCCCATTAAGTCATAGTGCAGTATCTTTTTTTTAATCATTGCTTTCCATTTGCCAATATTTATTAAGAATCTTTGCCTTAAGTTTACTGGTCTATGGTTTTATTTTCAGTCTTTTTCTTCTTCTGGTTCCGAGAGAATGTTGATTTCATGAGGCAGAAATTGCTTTGCCTCTCTCCCTCTTTACTTATTTATTTTGATTACCCTGAAAGAGTTTATGTAGAGTTGGCATTATTTCTTCCTTAAATTTTTGAAAGAACTCATCCTCTGGGATTTGAGTTTTCATCGTGGGACAATTTTTATATTTTCATTTTCATATTTTTACAATCTGTATCTCTCAAGAGTTTTGTTCCTTTCAGCTAAGTTGTCAAGTTTATTGACACAAAGTTATTCATAATGTTCATTTACGGACTGAGCCCCGGTGGCGTGGTGGTTGAGCGTGGGGCGGCGACCCACAGGGTTGGTGGTTCAAACCCAGCAGCAGCTCTCCAGGAGCAAGGCTGGACCTACTACTCCCACTAGGGGGCAGTGATGCCCACAAAAATATTTATTTACAAAAAAAAAATCCTGCCACCAAGTAGATTCAGACTCACCGTAGGCTTTTATGGGGGTTTCCTGGACAACCTCCAGCTTCCTCTTTCTCTTGCTGAGGAGCTGATGGGTGTGAACTGTCAGCCCTGCAGGTAGTAGTCCACCAAAGATGACCTCATGTCTTTAGACGCTACAGTGATATCATTTATTTCATTTCTGGTACTGAGCATTCTCTCTTTCTAGATTTACTAGAGTGCATGACCTGGGAAGATAATGAGTAGTGGGCAGAGAATTCAAAGCCCTGAAAATGCACACAATTCAGACTACAGCGACAGTCCTGACAAAGCCTACACTAGAACCGTCTGAGTGGGTGGCTGAGGTCCCGGAGAACAAGGGGCAGAAAGGCAGAGGTGGGGGTGGTGGGAGAGCATCACTGAGCACTTTCCACGAACCAGAGCTCTCTCCACCTCAATTTAATCCTATTGAGTGCTGCTAATGAAAAGCATGGAAAGGGCTAGCCCTGATGGTGGAGTGGGTTAGGCTTTGGACTGCTAACCACAAGGTGAGCAGTTTGAACCCACCAGCTGCTGTCTGCTCTCATGTACAGCCTCAGAACCCCACAGGGCAGTTACAGGGTCGCTGGGAGTCAGCATGGTGGCTTCTTTTACTGTGAATTCCAGGACTTCCCTCTTCTACCACCTCCCTCTCCCATCCTCCTGGGCCCCCTTTCTGCACTCCCAGGGGCTGCCCTGGCCGTGGCATTCACAGTTCTGCTGCCAGGCAGGGCCTCCCACCCACCTCCCTGTCCAACTTCCTACTTCCCCATGAAAAAATTTTAACATTAGAAACTGTATCTTCCGCCAATGGAAGGGAAATATCACTGAAGACTGCAGGAAAGCCAGTAATGGGGAAGACATAGAAGACACCGCTTTTTGTGTGTGTTTGTTTTATAAAAAGTTCTCTCAAAAACCAAAACCAACCAAACAACCAAACAAAAAGCTCTCTCTTCCATGGAAATGAATAATTGGGCCATTGAGGCTAAGTTTTGATTGTTAGCCCAACTGTCTGAGGGGCGTGACGATGCTAAGTCTTTGAGATGCTTGGGCAGGGGACAGATGTAGTGCTTGCCAGGGGAGCAGTTTTCTGTTAGCTCTTTTGGAGGGAGATGATCAGGGTGGGGGAAGAGGACCTTGGTGCACGGTGCTGGCAGGTTGGTGGGGAGAGACACGCAGTGGCCAGCTGAAAGTCTTTTCACAAGGCCTTCTTGGGTCACAATCATTTCTTTGAGTTACCTTTCTGTCTCCAACCAAGAAGATGCCACAAAGTCTTTAAAATAAGATCCCCTGTTTTGTGTAAAGACAGCCTGGAGAAACCCAGCCATCCTTCTACTAGAGAGGGAGCAGTGAGAATCTCCGAACTGTAAAGCCAGAGCCCGAGTTTCTGCCACCAACAGACTCGAGCCAACTGGAGACCAGGCTGCAGGTAAAGTGACCAGATTTTGACCGGGGGGAAGGGATTGTTCTTGATTAAAAATTTGGTCTCTATAGAGCAACAAAA
>PVJH01043609.1:0-13527 GCA_004026705.1 Nesogale talazaci | reverse complement strand
AAAGAAAAAGAAAGAAAGAAAGAAAATTCCTGCCAGAAAGCCCCACCTTTCTCCATACATCTCCCTCTAATACTCAACTCAGCTCTTCTCCCTCCTCAATCTGATTTCAGGTGATGCACTGATGTGTACACAGGCAATGGCCAATGGAGAGGGTGTGGGGAAAAGCGGAAGGCCACTCTGCCAATGGGAGGCTGCAAGATCAGAGATGAGCTCCTTACTGTCTTAGAACTGCCCTGCTCCTCTGGAAAGGGGGCCTGAAATGTCTGTTTTCCATGTAGAGCTATTGGAAATGCTTTTCTCCAACCTCACACCTATTCTTTAAGAAGGCCTGCCCTCCTCATCCATCCATAGGAACCCTCATTTCACTCTCAATATGAGGGAAGGGATATCTTGTTCCTTGAACCTCTTCATAACTCCCCTCTTGCTTACTGTGATGGTTAAGGTTGTGAATTGACTTGACTGGCCTAAGGTGCTTTGGAGTAGCAGTTATGCTGTAATGCAATATGATAATTATGTACTGCTGTCGTTAGCCCCCATGGCTCCATGGGATCAACCATGATCTGATATAAGGAAATTAGTGTGAAATGTACCCTACTTCTGTGAGCTTACAATATTGCCTTGGTGGTGTGGCCTGAGAGGAGTATGCATGGAAATCCTGGCAAGGGTCTCTAGAATTTTGTTCATTCTGGATCCTGCATCAGGTTCACATCATGACCTCCAGCTCTTTAGACTTAAGTTGGAAGTCAGCCTATCTTGGATTCAGCAGTCTCTGCTGCCCCTAAGGCAGCAGCCTACTGTCTGGCCTACAGGTCTTACAGATCTTAGGCTACCTCCGTGTGAATCAGGAGGGGCCTTCAGCCTGACCCACAGACTTGGGCCCTCTACAAGCATGTGAACAATTTCCTTGAGATCAATCAATCAATCTATCTATCATCTATCTATTCACATACCTATCAATCATCTATCTATCCCCATATCTAGCTAGCCAGTTATACATTTCGCTGGCTTTATTTCTGTCTTAGGTTGGGTCATCTAGAGTAACCCATCTGTGGACAAGAAAGAACTCTCTATCCTGTAGGGTCACCCCAGGTTAGCATCGACTTGATGGCAGTGTTTGGTTTTTAATTCTTTTAGAATTTCAGCTGGCTGAAGGAGCCCTGGGGGTGCTGTGGGTTAGGGATTGGGGTGATAACGCATCTCTTTGGGAGAACGATGAGGCTGTCTACTTTGTAAAGTCTTTCAGTCTGTACACTGAGCAACTATTCCCCAAAGCTGGGTTTTGTGAAGTGGAACACAACATCATAAGTGGAAGAAGGTCTCGCGATCTGTGATGTGCAGGTGACACAGCCTGGCTTCCTGAATTGAAGAAGACTTGAAACAGTTACTAACAAAGATCAAGCTACAGCCTTCAATTTGGATTATCCCTAAACTTTGGGCTTTTTTTTTTTAAAGGAAAAAAATAGGGATAGCAACAACACTATCTTTTCAGCCTCCTGACTTCTCAATTCCTGCCACAGAGTTTGTTAGAGTCTTCTAATGGGAACAGTTAAAATACCACATCTTTAAAATCATAAAAATATATGTGAAAAAAATATTTTTATAGTGAGGGCTCAAGTGAAAATGTTTTGGAAGTGTACATATGTACAACATATGTACAAATATGCTTGATACAATTGCTGTATGAAATGTTATAAGAGCTGGAAGAGCCTCCAATAAAATGACTTTTAAAAAGTATATGAGTGTGTGACATTAACAACCAATAAAAAGAAGAAAAAGAAAATGCTCACAGCCAGACCAATAAGCAATATCATGATATATGGAGAAAAGATTGAAGTTGTCAAGTACTTCCGTTTTATTTGAATAATGACCTAGAAGCCTGACAGGGAGGTTGAGGGGAAACAGAACCCTAATAACCACGAATAGAATAAAACTATTGGGAAAAATAAAATAAAGATGGCATTAAAAAAATAATGAATAGGAGAAGAAAAATGTTCCAAAATTGGCTGTGATGGTGATTTCAAAATTCATCTTAATAGGACTAAATGATTTATTTGGAAGTCATGGTCCAGAAACCAATGGAGGTATTTCTTTGGGCAAATTTGCTGTAAAAGACTTAAGAAGTGTTACAAGGGCTGAGCTCCGGTGGCGTAAATGGTTGAGTGCGGGACTGCGGCCTGCGGGCTTGGCGGTTCAAATCCAGCAGGGGCTCTCAGGAGCAGTGCTGGGAAACTCCCACGACCATCAGAGGGCAGTGATGCCCCAAAAACAAAAAAACAGGGAAAAAAAAAAAGTTGCTACAACAAAACAAAACGAAGATGTCCCTTGGAAGACTAAAGTGCACCTGACCCAAGCCTGGTGTCTTTCTTTATGAAAAAAAAAGGTTTTACTGGCACATGCTTCACATTTTATACAATCACCACCACAGTCAATTTTGGAATTTTTCTCCTCCTATTCATTATTGCTAGAGCTCTGCTGCTCTTCAACCTCCCTGCCAGGATTCTGGGTCATTATTCATCCAGTTGCTTTTCTATAGTTCTACCCATCTTGGATTTCATTTACAGGAAATCATACCAAACACGAATAAGAAGCAGCAAACAACCAGAACCAACAACAACAATTAGACAAAACAGAAAAACCAGAAAGAAAGAAATTATTAAAAATGGAAACAACTTTCAACTGAGATCAAAAGAAAAGGTATTAGCATTTTAACCTAAGTACATCCATCAAAGTCAATAAAGGGCTGTCTACAGGGAAATTCAATGGAGGCTTTTTGTTTTGGGGGGTTTTTTTTTTGGGGGGGGGCATCACTGCTCTCCGGTGGTGGGAGTAGGAGGCCCAGCCCCACTGCTGGAATTGAACCTCCACCCAGTGGGCCGCAGTCCCGCGCACAACCACTACGCCACCGGGGCTCAGCCCTCAATGGAGGTTTATCTATGTGTGGATCCTACAAATGGATTTTGGGTTTGGGCTTCCACTGTCATCCACAAACTTCTGCAAACTGGGTGTTCATAATTTAAGACCTGATATGATTCCCTTCTCTGGATTTGGATTTTTTTATCTATAGTCCTGGGATTACATAGCGCTTCTTCTTGTAAACTTAGCTAGTGCCTCACTTAGCTGGCTCCTTGTTTTTACAGAGGCCTCTAAGATGCCAGACACTATTCTTTCTCATCGCTGGGCACCATCTGGTTGCTTTACCACTCTTTGCTATAGCATTTCAGTGATTTCTTCATGAGAGAAAGTATCAAGCAGGGTCACCAAGCATGGTATTTTCAATCATCGCAAATGCATGTGAAGGCTCAACAATGAATAAGGAAGAATTGATGAATTTAAATTGTGATGTTGGTGAAGAATATTTAATAGATTGCTAGAAGATGGAACAAATCTTAAAGAATTTTTGGGGGGCTGAGCCCCGGTGGCGTAGTAGTTGTGCATGGGACTGTGGCCCACTGGGACGGAGGTTCAATTCCAGCAGTGGGGCTGGGCCTCCTACTCCCACCACCAGAGAGCAGTGATGCCCCCCCCCCAAAAAAAAGAATTTTTTGGAAGCAAGAATGATGAGACTTTGCTTCACACACTTTGGACATGTTTTTGAGAGACATGTTTGCTCTCGAAAGAAACATTGTGCATGGTAAAATATAGTTGGTGAAAAAGAGGAAGATGCCCAACAAGATGGGTTAATATCGTGGGTCCAACAATGGGCTCAAACACGGCAATGCTACACAGGACTGGGTAACATTTTCTGTTGAAACCAAGTGAAAGGCACCTCACAATAATAAGCTTGCAAATACCCAAGGAAAGGGGTAAAAATTATCACAAGAGCCATGAAAACCTATTAAGATGATTCATTAAAAAGACTGTCTATATTAAATGTTTGGAAGGAGCTAGACTTGTTACAAACTGCTGATGGGAATGTTCCTGGTAAAATCGCTTTACAAAAGAGTTTAGCACTTTTGAAAATATAGACATATGCTTGTCACTCCATTCCTACCTCTTTACTTGGGAGAGAAGAAACACATTCATACAATGGCATGGCATTGGCTGTTAATAGCAGTGTTGTCTGCAAGAGACCTGCAAAGCACAAATGTCTTTGAACCTGCCACACCTGGGGTGGCACCAGGGGTTAAGCTGTAGTGCCAGAACAGGAGGAAAAAACACACAAATGTCCATCACTTGGTGATTGGATAAGCAAATTGTGGTACAATCACATGACGGAACCTTCAAACAAACAAACAAACAAAAACCCAGATGCACTGGCATCAAACAGAGCCATAGCAGCTAAGGGACAGGGAAGGTCTGCCTCTGTGGGGGTCTGAGACTGTAATTCTTCCGGAAGTAGAGAGTCCCATCTTTCTCTCAGGGAGCCACAGGTGGTTTCAAACATGTAACCCCTACAACACTCTACATTAAAAGGAATGAGCTCGGGCCGAGCCCCAGTGGCGTAGTGGTTGTGCGCGGCACTGCGACCCACTGGGACGGAGGTTCAATTCCAGCAGTGGGGCTGGGCCTCCTACTCCCACCACCGGAGATCAGTGATGCCAAAAAAAAAAAAAAAAAAAGGAAAGAGCTCACTGTGGAAAAAGGGGCCAAACTTAAATCCGGTGTTCCAGGATGTGAATGCGGCATGACAGCACGGAGCGGGGAACCAGTGGAGGGGTCTGAGTGCCCAGCCCCAATCTCAACTACGGGGCCAGCCACCTCTCCCCGCAGAGGAGTTTGCTTGGGAGGTCTGCACTGAAACTGCAGCTTGGGGAGTGAGAGATGCCTGACCAGAGCACACGAGAGCAAATGAAGGGGGAGGAGTAGAGAATAGAGTGCATGCTGGTCCACCGAGACTTCAGGACGATATTCCCACTCAGAACAGCTGATGCACAGAAAGGATTCCACTATGAGATACAGCTTCCCTCACTGACCCAAGGTCCTTCGGGGTCAACAATGAAGTTGGTTCCCCCTTTCTATTCCAGTGTACATTTCCTCTTCTACCTGGATTTGTCTGGCCAAATTGGGATCATGATAGTGGGTGGGAGGAAGCATTTGAGAACTAGAGGAAAGTTGCATATTTCATTGTTAATACACTGTACCTTAATTGTCTCATCTCCTCCCTGCCACCCTTCTGTAATAGGATGTTATATCCTTTTTGTTCATTTCTTTCATGAAAAGCATCTTATTTCCTTCATATGGATCCTGTATACTTTTCTATATTAAATGATTTGTATGGTTTAATTTGTGTTTCTTTTTTCATTATTTCTTCTTTTTTGTTTTGATTGCTTATGGTCCAAATAAATGTACAGTGTAGCAACAATGAAATATGCAGCTTTCCTCTAGTTCTCAAATGCTTCCTCGCACCCACTATCATGATCCCAATTCTACCAGACAAATTCAGTTAGACCAGGGGATGTACACTGGAGTTGGAAACATGGGGAATTTAGGATGGATGATCCCTCAGGACCAGTGGTGGGAGTGGTGATACTGGGAGTGTCGAGAGATAGTGGAATAAAAAGAGGGAACCAACTTCAGGGATCTGCATATAACCTCCTCTCTGGGGCATGGACAACAGGGAAATGAGTGAAGTGACACACCAGACAATGTACAATATGAAAAAGTAATGACAATTTGTAAATTATTAAGGGTTCATGGAGGTGGGGGAGTGGGGAGGGAGGGGAATATGGGGAGCTGGTACTGGGGGTCTAAGTGGAGAGAGGATGTTTTGAGAGTGATGATGGCAACAGTGTGCAAATGTGACCTGCATACAATTGACATATGTGTTAGTCATGATGGGAGATGTATGAGCCCCCAATAAAATGATTTATTTAAAAAAAAAAAAAAGGACAGGGAAAGAGGAGCTTATACCACGGGCTCAAGTAGAAAACATTTGGAAATGAAGATGGCAACTTGTTTATAAATATGCTTGATACAAATGATGTATGGAATGTTGTAAGAGCTGTAAGAACCCCCAATAAAATCATTGAAATTTTTTTTTAAAAAAGGAATGAACTATGAAGTCATTGAATAGTTGTGCTTCGGGGAAAGAAGGCAAACCAAAAGTGAATACAAATTAGATGATTCCAGATATATAAAGTTTTTGAGATAGGGCTGAGCCCCGGTGGTATAGTGGTTGTGCGCGGGTCTGCGGCCCACTGGGATGAAGGTTCAATTCCAGCTCCACCGAGCAAAGGCTGGGCCTCCTACTCCCACCACCTGAGGGCAATGATGCCAAAAAAAAAAAAAAAAAAAGTTTTTGAGGGCTGAGCCCCGGTGGCGTAGTGGTTGTGCGCGGGACTGCGGCCCACTGGGACAGAGGTTCAATTCCAGCAGTGGGGCTGGGCCTCCTACTCCCACCACCGGAGAGCAATGATGCCCCCCACCCCCAAAAAAAAAGTTTTTGAAAATTCACCCAAGAAGTTTCTATAACGACAGAAAGCAGGTCAGGGAGAGTAGCATAAAGGGGCACACAGACACTTTTGAGTGTGATGCATGTATTCACTATCATCCTCATGGACTTACAGGATGCACATCTGTCAAATTTATACAACTGTGCACTTTAAAATGTTCTGTTCCGGGCTGAGCCCCGGTGGCGTAGTGGTTGTGCGCGGGACTGCGGCCCACTGGCATGGAGGTTCGATTCCAGCTCCCAGGAGCAAAGGCTGGGCCTCCTACTCCCACCACCTGAGGGCAGTGATGCCTAAAAAAAAAAAAAAAAAAAATGTTCTGTTCGTTATCAGTTAAATATGAATAAAAGTGAAAGAAGGATATGGAAAAGGGAGGAGGGAATGGGGAAGAGGAAGGAGCAGCAAGAGAAGCAATAGAAGTAGTAGAGGGGCTGGAGGTGGGGGAACAGACCCAGGTGCAACGTTCAAAATCTAGAGTTTTCCTAGGCACAAACTCCTCGGACTGCCCATCCTCTAAGTTGTGGAGCCCCAAGACTCCATTCTGAGTCTCAGTTCTGCTAGTCACTCTCTCTTCATTACGGCCAATGAGAGGTTCAAATGGGATAAGAAGCATGACCTTGGGTTGAGCCCTGGTAGCGTTGTGGTTGAGCGCAGGACTGCGGCCGACTGGCTTGGTGGTTCAAATCCAGCAGCAACAAGGCTGGGGCTCCCATACCCACCAGAGTGCAGTGATGCCTGAAAAAACAAAGAAAGAAAGGAAGAAAAGAAACAGCCTTTTCTGTTAAAAGCTACAATGACGTTCGTAGTAGCGATAGCAGTACAACACTCTAATTGATAATTTACTGCCAATAACATTGCTCTTGCTGTCAGCTGCCAAAGAGTCAGCCTCTGGACCCCTGGCCACCCCATGCACAGCAGAATGAAATACGGCACAGTCCTGTGCCTTGCCCACGGCCAGTTGAAGACTGGGCCATTGTGATCCAAGGGATTTTCACTTAGCTAATTTTTAAAAATAGATTGCCAAGACTTTCTTCCTTGTCTCTCTTAGCCTAGACGCGCTGTTGAAACCGCCATCACAGCAACATACAAGCCTTCACTGGCAGCATGCGGTAGCTGGATAGGACATGGCACACTTGCTAGAAATCAAACCCAGGTCAACTGCATGAACAGTCAGAATTCTCCTACTGAAGCACCAATGCCTCAGCCATGAAAATTATTACACTCATCAGGGTCTCACACGTACCTGAAAAAGCTCTGTGAGAAGAGAGGGTGGGTTTAGTGCCAGCCTCCCAGAGCCATCTCCACTGAGACTGTGCACTAACTCTTGGCAGAAACTGAATAACCCCCACTTTCTCAGGCATAGCTCCTTGCACGTTCAAGCTCACAACCATGCACATGACTTTGGTCACTGATAGGCAGGTGCTATGCTTTCTGCCAGTGTAAAAACAGTTACCATCTCAAAAACCCACAGACGCACGGGAAATCCAGGACAGAGAAATCCCCCAGGATCAATATTAAGAGTGGTGATACCAGGGCTGAGCCCCAGTGGCGTAGTGGTTGTGCGCGGGACTGCGGCCCACTGGGATGGAAGTTCAATTCCAGCTCCACAGGTGCAAAGGCTGAGCCTCCTACTCCCACCACCAGAGGGCAGTGATGTCTTAAAAAAAAAAAAGAGTAGTGATACCAGGAAGGTAAGGGTGAGGTGGGAGGAGAAAGGGGGAACCAATCACAATGATCTACATATAACCTCCTCCCATGGGGATGGGTAACAGAAAAATAGGTGAAGGGAGACATCAGTCAATATGAGACAGGAAAAAATATTGACTGATGTCTCCCTCATGAGGGAGGGAAGGTGGGAAGTTGGGGAGAAAAATGAGAAGCTGATACCAAAAGCTCAGGTAGAAAGCAAGTGTTTGGAGAATGATGATGCAACAAATGTACAAATGTGCTTGACAACATGGATGAATGTGTGGATTGTGGTAAGAGCTGTATAAGCCCTCAATAAAATGATTTTTAAAAAATGATTAAAAAAAAAAAACACACAGAGGCAGGTCTACTCTGAGCCGGAATCAACTCGATGGTAATGAGCTTTGAGTCAATGCACGGCCATTTCAGGGGATTTGTGGCAGTTTGGGCCCCAAAGGCACCCTCATTGCTTCCAGTCAAAGCCGACTCATGCTGCACCCTCATTGCCCCTGGGGGTTTCGGAGACCGTAATCCTTCACAGGAGTAGAAAACCTCTTCTTTCTTCTGTGGAGCAGCTGGCAGTTTTGAACTGCCCATCTTCCAGTGAGCAGCCCAATGCGTGGCTCCCTCTGCCAACCTGGGCAGGGAAATACGAAAGCAGCAAACAAAATACGAGTTGGTATTTGACATCCCCATGCACGAGCTGAGATAGCCCAAAGGTGTCCGTTACCTTTGTTTCTGTGTTCTGAATTTTTCCCTTTTGCACTGTTAGCTCTATTTGCTTTTTGCCATTAATATTCTTTATGAAAGACATGGACAAGGTACTAATCTCATAATAACAGACACGAGGAAGAGAAGGGGAGATTTTGCTTAAGGGGCAACGAGTTGATGCTGATGGTGGTAGAATCCTTTGGAAAAGGGTCATTGTTACGTTGCACACAGAAGGATGTAACCAATGTCACTGAATTATACAATTACAAATTGTTGAATTGGGGCTGAGCCCCAGCGGTGTAGTGGCTGTGCGCGGGACTGTGGCCCACTGGGATGGAGGTTCAATTCCAGCTCCACAGGAGCAAAGGCTGGGTCTCCTACTCCCACCACCTGAGGACAGTGATGCCCCTCCCCCCAAAAAAAAGAAATTGTTGAATTGGAAAATGTCTGGTTGCATATATTTTTACAGCAGTAATAAATGAATACAGAAGGTATGCCCTGTATCAAGGTCCTTGGTTGATGCCAGTGTTTTTCGAATTGCTGCTAAAAGTTAGAGCCTCAAGGTACCCAGAGGCATCGTAGAAGAAAGACCTGGTGGTATGCTTCCATAGGGAGTACCGCCAAGCCTACCCCATCCAGCTAGAATCTGCTCCCAGTCTTCTAACTCAGCCCATGACAGTAAGAAGCTTAAAAATTGATTCCAGAATTGGGCCAGAAGTTTTTGTGCTGATTGCACAACTCTTTTGTAACACATTAAACCACCGACTGGCCCTTTAGGAGCCCTCTTGGTGCAATGGTGAAACATTGGGCTGTGAGCCACAAAGCCAGCAGTTCAAAACTCCCAGCCGCTCTGACCGAGAAAGTTGGGGCTCTCTACTCCCATCGGTAGTTAGTCTTGCATGAGAAACTCCCAGCGGCAGTTCTACTTTCCTCCGCAGGGTTCTGTGGGTCAGCTTTGACCCCATGGCAGTGAGTTTGTGAGGTACATGGAGCACATGCCAATAGAGATCTTGAAAAAGATCCTTTCCACCAGCACTCTCCCAAATCAGCATTCTTGAGAGATGCACTTGTCTACCTGGAGACAACTGACCCTCTAGTTGTTTCTGCATTGCTGTAGCTAGCTGTCATAGAATCAGCAGAGGCTCCGTGCTAAACAGAAAAACACATGGCCCTGTCTGACGCCATCTTGATCATCTCTGGAATGCTCAAGCTCCTGGGAGCAGCCACTGCTGCAGTGCTTTTACTCACTGGGCTGCTAACTGCGAGGTCAGTCGTTTGGAGTCACCAGCATCTCCACGTGAGACAGATGAGGTTTCCTGCTCCTGTAACGATTTACAGCCTCAGAAACCCCCAGGGCCGTACCGTCCAGCCCTCCAGGGTCCCTCTGAGCTGGAATCCACTTTATGGCAGTGAGTTTGACTTGAGTCTTTCAACCTCGCGGCTTCATCTTCCAACAATTTCAGACAACGCGGTGTTGGTTTTTTTTTTTAATATACATCATTCTAGTACAAAAAAAAATTTTTTTTAAATGAAACATCCTAAAAAACCCTGCATTTACTATTGATGCTAATGCCTAGGAAGTCAAGAAATTAAAGACCCATGAAATATTTTAGAAACATTCAGCATCAGAAGCTTTATGAGCTAACTAGGTAGCAGCCTCTCAAAAAGCTACCACCTGCATTTAAAAAAAAAGTATTTTCCCTCCCAAGAATCTTATGAGCTATCCAGAATTCTGTTCAGTTTTTACACTTCAGCTGATATTGAACTGCACTTGAATTCACATTCTCAGCTAAACAATTGCCTGAGCGCACACGCATGCTCCATACATTATTACAGGATAGCTACTTTATCTTCCTCCTCCTCCTCCTCCTCCTCCTCCTCCTCCTCCTCCTTCTCCTCCTTTTGGGGGTCATTCTTTGAATGAGTGGGCCTGCCACAAGCTTTCTTTCATAGCTTTTTCCATATTCCTCCTTTCGCCTGGCTGCTTCCTGTTCAAAGGGTTGTTTGTCTTTGCCGGATCGTTCAGACCACATTTCACCCATTTTTTTTTTTCAGTAGTATCCCCGATGGACAGGCCCAGGTGTTCACTTTAGATCTTTGGGCGCTGTTCGGAGCAAAACAGGAAGAAAGCAGATGGTGGTCTTTTAGGGGCATTGGGATCTTGTTTCTTTCCCTTCTTACCACTTTTGGAAGGCACGTCATTTTTCATCACCCTGTCATAGCGTGCTTTGTCATGTTTTGCCCTATCTTCAAACCTCGACTTTTCCTTTGCAGGTGGATGGGCTTCCATCCGGGGAAGACTTCTTAGAGAACTCGGCAAACTTGACAGGGGAGGCCGGCTGCTTCTTCTTGAGCTCTTCCCGACAGGTGTGAACGAAGAAGGCGTTAAGAGGGCACCTTGGCCCGATTGTTAGGGTCTCCTTTGCCCATCGTGAGGCCCGGGGTCTGATGCAGTCATGTGAGCCAGTCAGATCTGCCAGAGATGCCTCTGTGAACTGGTTTATCGCTCACACAAGCCTCAGCCTCTTCTCCGGGACACGGAGACTACGTGCTCCTGTGATCCATTTGGTCTTCTCCGACTGATTCTTGGACAAACATACCCTTGTCCCCCTAAGATATCTAAATCTGGAAGCTGTGCTGATATCTGTCCACCCTGGGTGACCCTGCCTGGCAGAGACATAGCGACAGAAAAGAGCACCCATGGCACTTCGGTTCGACTTGCCCGATCATCACTGACAGATGGCCATGCACACAGCATGGATGCCACTAGCCCCCTCAAGTGGGGCCCAGCGCAGGTGCCTCCTCTGCCCACTGGCATGTGAAACGCCAGCATGCTCGCAGCACAAAAGCCGTCCAAACTCAAAAGACCTCACTGTCCTCGCATGAATCCTAATTCACAACAACCCTATGGGGCGGGGCAGAACTGCCCCCAGACTGTGAACTCTTCACGGGAGCAGAGAGCCTCATCCTTCTCCCACCAGAGCGTGTCAGGACTGTAAGGTGAGAGTGGTTTGTGTTACTTTGTAATTGTCTTGTTCAAGTGCCCCCCCCTTAAGAACATCACTTCTTAGCTGCTGTCAAACATAACTCTCTCTCTCTCTCTCTCTCTCTCTCTCTCTCTCTCTCTCTCTCTCTCTCTCGTTGGGATTTAGAGTAGGTGCTTCCTGAAGGTCATCCTCCCTACTATTTCTCCTCTGGGTGGGGCCCCAGGGACAGCTGCCATCGGCAGTGCCAAGGGGCCACATTAGACCCATGATTGGGGCTTTGTGAGGGCAATGGACCGATTAGTAGCCATGATAACTCCTGGGATTTCTGGGAGGGCTGGAGATAACTGGGCCCGCAGAGTTATCAGTCTGCTCAGGATTGCATTGGCCATCTCTCCCCCCAGAGGGACCTGGTCACGTTGTCATTCCTTCCATTCAGCTGGTAATTAGAGTCTGCAATTCCACAGCTCCCTTGATTCCAGGAACCCCAAGGACCACGCCAACCCACGCCTTGCTTAAGAGTTAAATGTTTTCATCTTGCGCATTTTAAACTGTAGTATCTGGCATTCCTTTGATTCAAGGACTGGGATCAGTAAGAAAGTACTGGTGTAAACTGAGTACCGCTTATGTCTTTGACTTAACCCTGGCATTGAGAAATTGCTTTGACATTGAAACCTGGTGCAATTTGAGCAAGGCACCCCAGTGACACAGCAGTTAAGTGCTGGGAGGCTAACCCAGAGTGCAGAAACCCACCTGCAGGGCTTGGGCTTCTTGGGGGAAAGGCTGTTATCTGCTCCCAGCATGACTGACCACCTGGACAGGCAGGCCTCAGGGGGAGTTCTACTATGGCTGTGAGTCGGGGTCCCCTGGCCGGCCCCTAACAACAACCACATGATCCGAGCAGGGGAGCAGCTCCAGCGCTCCCCATTCACTAAACTGCGCCGAGCAAAGAAAACGCAGGGTTGAGATGGAAGGGGGAAGCACGGGGAAACGGTGACGCATGTGCCGTGCCCTCGCGTGTCTGAACATGTCTACTTCCTGCACAAAGCGTGCAAGACCAGCCACGGAAGGGGCCCGTCCTCCAATCGACTGTCCCGCATAGTTTGCTGGTGGAAAACGGTGGAAGGAAAGGAAACTGCCGCCTTTGGTGCCATCATCAATTATAGGCTCCTTCAAGGATAAGCTCGAGATTAAAAATAAACACCCCTTACCTTCCACAGAAACAGATTTTTAGGAAGCCAAACGAACACACCTGAGGAGGTGTGGTGTGATCAGACCTCTAATTGATTAAAGACAAGACGCACCAGCAAACCACCAGCCACCCCTGTGGGCCACAGGCGCAGGAGGTTGAGGGGCAGAACAAGGGACAGGGCAGTGTCGGACAAGGCAGGGACTTGGGTCCCTGGGTCCCAGCCCACTGAGTCTGTGCACCCCGCAGGGCTCTCTGCAGAACAGTGGCCCCGGTGGGGTTGTGGTGGCTGTCTTGGACTGATGCCGAGTCCTCCTCCTACGTCTATTTCTCTACCTTTTCTTGCGCTCTGAGGCTGGACTGGTTCTTAGAGCTAGCAAGTTAGGGGGTTGTTCCGCTCCAGGCCTACAGGAGGCTGGAAGCCGATAAAGGCTAAAGGGCATGTGCCAGTTCAGACCTCGAGGCGGGGGCAGGGGGGTACACTTAGGTAGGCAATACACCTGTTTTGGCCATCTCGGTCATGTGGGTTAAATTCAGGCAGTGGGGTCAGCCAGTATTGTGGACCATG
>PVJH01043608.1:0-13519 GCA_004026705.1 Nesogale talazaci | reverse complement strand
CCCCAGGTATCTATGTCTCCTTTTGTGAATTTCCTGTTTGCGTCTTTTGTCTATTTTGTCCCCCTAGAAAAGTGGCCAACTTTTTGATACTGGTTTGTGAGAGCTTTACATAGGGAGGGGACCGATCTCCTGCCCACTTTAAGTGTTGTCACTCATGTGAATTCTGAGCGGGTGATTTTCCACCTGCAGGTGTGGGACATGCCTTTTTCCTGGAGGGAGCCCCACATTGTCTCGCTGGGGTGCATTGCTCTGGCTCTGAACGAGAGTGAGTTGGAGCAGCTGGATCTCAGCTCCATTGATACTGTGGCGTCCCTGAGCCTGCAGACAGAGTGGACCCCAGGACAGGTAGGTGGATGTTGTTGGATCATTAAATGATTATATTCCTTTTTATTTAGTTTTTTTCTTCACCTGTGAATATATGAATACTACTTAGGCTAGGTGCTTTCAAATCCTTGTCAGTTTCATCACCAGTATCATTGCCGAGCATCTCCATGGCCTGCTTTCCCTTCTTGTTGTGGGAGATGATTTGAAAGCCTGATCATTTTGATCAAGTGTTGGACACGGTCAATTTTATGTTATGAGCTGCCAAGTGTTGTCGTGTTCCTTTGGGCTTGGTTCTGGCATACACTTGAATCACCTTTGAATCAGTGGGATCCTTTTGAAGCGAGTTTGAAAGCTTTATCAGGGCAGGCTCACATTCGCCTTTATTCTGTCATGAATTTCACCCTGTTATTAAATCGTGTTTTTCTGATGACTCTACTTCATGCTCTGTATATTCTAAGAGCTCTCCACGCTGACTGCGAAGTAATCCCAGCTCCCCGGGAACTCTGGCAGTTGTTCAGCCTACTCCTTTTGGATGGCTCTTTCCCTCTCTGTGTGCAGGTTGACTCCCCGAATGTGCCGTTCCAACCCCACACCAGATTCACTGCCATTCAGTCAGTTCTGACACATGGCATCCCTGGAGGACAGGGTAGGACTGTCCCTTGAGTTTCTGAGACCGACTGTTCGCAGGAAAGTCCCATCTTTCTGCCAAGGAGTGGCTGGCAGTTTAGAAATACTGGCCTTGCAGTTAGCAGATGACTTGAGAGGGCTTCTCTGCTGTTAGCTGGCCATCTTTGTGCACCTTGCTCCTCTCCAGCTCTCCCTGTGCCCCAAGTTCTCAGTGCCGTGTGTTCTTTGAATCTGCCTCTCTCTAGTCTCAGCTCAGCTGGGCCACTGGGCTTGGTGGGTTTCTGACCCTGTCCTGTAGCTTGGAAAGTGCTCTAGGCATGTTCTAAATCTGCAAAGGCAACTCTCAGCATTTGTCTTATGGGTTTTCCATCTTTCAGAACCCTGGTCTCTGTTGTCCAATGTCTAAAGGCAGTTGTTCCAGATTTTATGTTCAGATGCCAGTTGCTTATAGTGAGAGGAGAATGGCGGTGGCAGTTACTCCTTCATGGTCTGGATGGGAGTTCTCCCTAGAACTTAAATTGTTTCAATTGAGAGAAAACTTGAAGGCAGTTATTGTCCTTGGAGCCTTTAGTGGCACTGTGGGTGAACGTGGGACTGCTGACCACAAAGTCAGCTGTTCAGACCCACCAGCCCCTCTGGGAGGAAGATGGGGCGATTTGCTCCTGGAAGGATTTGTAGTCCCAGAAACACTACATAGAATTGGTATGTATTGGAATCAACTTACTGGCACTGGGGTGGAGCTCGGGGTATGGTACTGCTGTCATTTTCACTGACAGCAGCGATTTCCAGTCATCATCATGAGGTGAACGTACTCTGCTGTTCAATTCACTGCCCCTGAGTCCATTCTGATTCCTGGCAGCCCTTTGAGACAGGGCACCATGACCCGTGTGGGTTTCCGAGACTGCATCTCTGCAGGTGAGTGGTTTCCAACTGCGACCTTGTGCATCATAGCTCTGCTTGTAACCACTATGCCACGAGGGCTTCTAGACTGCAGTTTACCTCCCCATCAGAGATGCACCTGGAGGAAGGGGGAACCGATTGCAATGATCAACACGTTAGGCAGTGCTCCTCCCCCACCCCCCACACACACACCTTGGGGGATGAACAACAGAAACTGTGAAGAAAGGAAGCCAGCAGTCAGTGTAAGATCTGATTAGTAATAATTTATATTTCATAATATAATAATACTTTATTAAGGGATCTTGAGGGTGGTGGGTGGGGGGAGGGAAGAGGAGCTGATACCAAGGGCTCAAATAAAATGTAAATGTTTAGAAAATAATGATGGCCACATATGTTGGATACAATGGATATGTGGATTGTTTGAAGAGTGGTAAGAGTCCCCAATAAGATGAACTTTTAATATAAAAAAAGATACACCTTACTATCACGAGTGTTTGAATCCATCTGGCATTGATTCCAATCAGGGATTAGCCCATCCCTGAGTCACCACTCTGGCTAGGAGCAGATGTGGTGGCAGACCAGGCATGCATCAGGGAGGAGAATGTGTTTCAACAGGGACACACACACACCGAGAGTGGAGAATTGCTGTTTGGTAGTCTCCGTGCAACAGTGAAGCACGCTGCTGCTAACCCCAAGGTTGCAGGATCGCCTGGGGATCCGCTCCTATAAGCAGCACACCCTCGAATCCCCGATGTGACAATTCTGTTCGGCCATGGATGGTTGCTATGCGTTCAAATCAAATCGACAGCACCGACCCCAACCCCAGGAATCGTGACCCCACTAGAGATGAAGAGATTATACGCTGGGATGCTAACTTCAAGGGGAGAAAGATGAGGCTTTCAACTCTTTTCTGCTTCCTTTCTACCCCCTTTCTACTCTGCTCTAACGAGTTACAGTCTGGAAACTCACAGAGACCATTCTACTCTGCCCTCTAGGGTCTCTGTGAGTCAGAACTGACTGGATGGCCGTGAGAGAAAAGAACTGTCCACAGCTTAGTCCTCAGAACCTGTGACTGTGTTCCCTTGTGGGAAAGGAGGGATGTGCAGATGCAATTCATTGAAGGATTTTGAGAGGGGGAGATTATTCTGGATTATATAATGAACCCAATGCAATTACAGAGGATCTTGTAAGAGGGAGGTGGGAGTGTCCCACATAGGCAGATAGATAGATGATAGATAGGTAGAAGATGGATAGAGAATGGATAGATAATATCAAAGTTTCTATGCTACTGGCTTTAAAGAGATAATGGAGCTGGGAGCCAAGAAATAAACGTGACTTCAGGAAGCCAAAAACTGGCAAAGAAACATTCACCCTCAGGGCACCAGAAAGAATGAGGCCCTGCTGACCCATTCAAGGACAATGTCCCATCCCCAGAACTATAAGATAATCAGTCTGTGCTGCTCATCAGGCCATTCATTACAGCAGCTACTGGAAGTAAGCAACAACAAAGAGTGGTTTCCGAGAGGGAAAAATACGATGTTGCTGTCAATCAGATGAAGAATGGGTTTGAGGCAGGCAAAACCAATACATGCTCCCACTCAGAGGAGATTTTGTAATGACACATCTCCCTGAGACCCTGAGAGGCACAATTCAAGTTGAGGACAGTGTGCACGGTGTCCACTAAGGGAGGCCGCAGGAAGAGTGCCTTTATTTCCTAGTGCTGCTGCAGCCCAAACACCAAAAGCGAGTGACTTTCCAGAACAGAAATGTCTTTCCCCCCAAGTCTGCATAAGAAGAGTCCACGTCATTGGCAATTCCACTAGGGTTGGCTGGTGAACTTCTATGCGCAGAGCAGCTGGACCCAGCTTTCTCCCCCACAGGGCCTAATGCTCTAAAAAGTCACCTCCCTCCCAACCCAAGTCCCCAGCTCCTCCCTGTCCCATGGGAGAAAGTGAGATGCTCCTCTGCCACTTGACAGGTAGCACAGCCTGCGTGCTCTCAGTCCTCCCAGATGTCCCTGCCCCAGCACCAGCACCGTGGCCTCCTCCTGCCCCCAACTCTGTATCCAGGCTGCTCTTTTCATCCCTGAGAAGTGACTAGGTTTAGAGCCCACCCTACTGGGGAATGTTCCAATTAACTCCTAAAGAAAACCCTAATTCCAAACAGGATTACAGACAGATCTCTAGGGATTGATATTCCAACACCCATTTTGATGTGGTGGGGTGAGCACTGGGACAACTGAATCCCCATGTAGACATTTGGAACAATGCCTAACGCCAAGACTCCTTGCCGTTGAGTCCCTGCTGACCGTAGCGACCCCTTGTGAAAGTGAGATGCTGAGACTGTTCCTGCTTAAGGGAGTAGAAAGGCCAGTCTTTCATCCTTGGGAGCTGCAGGTGCTTTCGAACTGCTGACTGTGTGAACTGGAGCCCAGCCTTCACCATTACGTCACCAGGGCTTTTCTAGGTCTAGTGACTTAGCACCCGTTAAAAGTTAGTTATTTTCATTGTTGTCCTGGTTGTCGTTGTCGTCATTGTAGTCACCGCCATTATCCTCCTCCTCCTCCTCCTCCTCCTCATATCACCCTCTCTCTTTCTAGGTTGCTTTCCTCATTTTTATGAAAGGGTTAAGTTCGGGAGCCTGAGATTGCTGCCACGTTAACGTTTTAGAATTTGGTAATTCTGGGATTTGATAGCTGGCTTTGACTGGGTTGAAAAGTTCCTCATTGCACTTCTGATATTAAAATCATTTTATTTGCAGTCTGGGAGGAAACAGAAAAATATCAGACTTAGAAACTAGGGTAATCTCTTTCCCTTTGCACCAGTTTTAATTCCCATGAATGGCATGGAGATTTATCAATATGTTTGAAGAGGATATGAAAACCTAACATTTGCATATATCATTTTCAGTCAGTGCCTCAACTTTAGCTTCCAATCAAACCCTTAAATGCAGGTTTCTAGATTAATAGTCAGACCTGGAAGAACTATATTAACAAATAGTTCAGCTGAAAAACCAATAGAAGGAAAAAACCCACCCCACCCCAACTATTCTAGAAGCCAGAGGGATGAAGAGAAAGATTGAAGCCTGACAGCTCTTCATTTCTCTGTGGTTAATATTGCCCCAAAGTGGTGGTATTAATTGTCTTGGTGTCATTACATAGATGCTGGTCCAGTCATCCAAGGGAATAAAATTTGACTTATCACCTTGCAGGCTGAGCTTGCATCTTCCAGGTTTCAGTGGCAAGGACAATTGAATACCACATTTCAAAGTAATTTTATTTAAATTGTACTTTTGCACTTGCATTTTCAAATGGGTATGCTTGATAGTTGGGAAGTACAAATTGCTAAAAGCACCCAAGTGAAATCTCATTGTGAATACTTAATAATAATTAAAAAAATGCTACAAAACTAACTTGAATCGCTATTTTCCCTTTAGACCCCAGCGTCTTTGCTGGCTAAAATGCAAGCTCGGGGGTCAGAGGGCCTGAGTTTTAATTCTAGGACAATTACTTATGACAATGCAAGGCTGGTCTAGCCATTTACCCACATGGTGCCTTCCTTCCTGTTCTGTGGATAATGGAAACAATGAATACTTACTGCAGAGGGTTGTTCTGAAGACTAAGTAAGGCAGGGAATGTAAAGTACTGGAGTACAGTATGCTTTTAATAACCCTTAGCTTTATTACTATTGAAGTCCCTGGATAATATGAATAGTTTACACCCTTAGCTGTCTGCTGAAACGTTGGAGGTGCATCCTCATGGAGGAATCCGGGTAGAAAGATCTGGAGAAACCAGCCATGGAAGACCCCATGGAGTGGAGTCTTAGTCTGGCACAAGTGGGAGTGTCACGAGTTATAATGGACCTGATGGCAGCTGGAAAATTATTTTGGGTGCATGTTTCTGTTTGGTCCAAGACACCTAACCCTTTCGTGGCCCATGGAACAAGCAGTGGTCATCTACAGTTTGGGCCTCTGAGGTTTTAGTAAGGAGGTCCAGTGGCAGGCACAGTCAGTTAGGCATTGGGATGCTCAGGGCAAGGTCAACAGTTCAAAACCATTCGTCACTAAGTTGGAGAGAGATGAGGCTTTCGACGCCTGTAAAAATTGACAGTCTCAGAAACCCACAAGGGAAGTTCTTTTCTGCCTTTTGGGGCAGCTATGAGTGGGAATGGTCTAGAGGATAGTAGGGTTTGTTTTGGTTTGGCTTTAGTGAGAAGCTGCTGTCCTGTTTTTAAGTGTGTTCTGTCAACTGGTGGGGACTTGTAAAATTGGGTGAATCTGAAGATCTGGGTTCCACTCCACTAATCACATTCCCAAAGACCCCTGGGGACATATATGTTCCATCCGTTGTATAAAAAATCCTTACCTCCCTCCACCCCCTGATTTCATTCAAAAGGCCTTTCATTACCGAAAGCACACCATTCTAACAGAAATTTAAAGTAGAAAATAGTTTGGTCTTGAAATGGTTAAGTCAAAGTGTGGTGTAATTGCTCTATTTTTTTCTACTTAGTACATTCTCTAAAAGAACAAGGAACAGAGACTGAGCAGATACACTCACACCTATCTTACCACAGCACCGTTCCCAATAGCACGCATTCAGAAACAACCACAATGCCTGTCACTGGAAGAATGGAGAAATGAGCTTTGGAACATACACACAGTGGTACAGATACAGAGTGATGAAAACAGGAAGCACCTCATGCCATGGATGGATTTGGAGGATATAACGCTGAGTGAAGTTAGTCAAAGTATGTCAAGTTAGTTAAGTATGTCAAGTTAGTCAAGTATGATACCACTGTTATGAAAAATTAAAACCAAAGCTATCACACTAAAGAAATAGATGTTGATGGTTACCAGAAGTGGGAGGAGAAGGGAGGGAGAGGGCACAGAAAGACGAGTGTTCACTGGGTGGAGGGGACACTAATGTTGGACAAACAGGAGAATGAGAAAGGTGGGGCAGGGTAAGTTATGGGGAGGGCTGATAAGTTGTTCAAGTTGTAAAATATAAAAAGGATGATCTGATAGGTGAACCTCCACCTAATTCACAATAGAGAGTTTTATTTTAAAAAGTGTAGTGCTAGTGAAACGTGCTACAGGGGATGAGTTTTATAATGTTTGAGGGCAATGTAATGAAGACATCGATCAGTCTGATTTAGGAGCATAGGAAATTTTCCTGAAGTCAATTTGTCACATGAAGGTAGAGATATGATGCTATTTTATAGGAGGATGTGTTACTTATGACTTTGATAGTTCATTTATTCATTCAAGAGGTCCACAGGGGACAAGCGCTTTATGCCAGGAATTTTGTTAGGTCCTGAAGAAACAACAGTTAGCTGAATATGGTCTTCCATTTTGAGGCATTTACTTGGGGAGACAAAAAAGTCATCAAAGTAAAAAATGCAGATTAACAAAAAATGGGGTAGTAAATACTACAGGACATGCTCAGGGAGATAGCTAAGAGGAAGCTACCTATGAGATGGGGGTGGGGGTGGAGGTGTAGGCTGTCTTCTCTGATGAGGCAGCATTTTAATAGACCTGAAACATGAAACACATGATAAATAGGATCCTCCTGGAATGTTTCACCTCTTTCCAAATTTTACCTTACCTCAACACTGGAGTGACTCACCTGATGTGATAGCGATGGCCAAAGATGAGTGGAAGATGGAAAGAATTGCAGTACCCCATGATCTTCATTCTACTCTGGGCTCCTTTTCCTCATCTTTGACGTGTGCGCCTTGACCTCTTGTCATCTTCTGTGCCTGCCCCTATGACAGCTGAGGAATCTGACTTCATTTGATAGCTCATTGTTCCAGAATTGACTGCTAGGTTGAATCCAACTTAGGGTGACTTTATGTACAAGAGAATAATATGTTGCCGAGATCTCTGCCATCTGCATCATTCTTAAGATGCCTAGCTCATCGTTAAGGCTATTGTGTTAATTTCCCCCCCAGATCCTCTATGAGACATAATGAAATGCTTCTATAAGTCAGGTTGTTCAGTATCTTCATTAAGTTACTCTCAAAGATTGTAAATCCCCCACTAGTAGCAAGGGTTTCAGTAGCACCACCCTTACATAGAGAAGTGATCTCAGGTCTTAGTTTGGGTACAAGGTTTGAAGAGTATTCAGGGGAGTCCCACGTTGTATACACTTCAGCCTCATTTGATGTTACCTTTCGCATCACAAGAAGATAACAAGTGGGTCCTATCTGGAGAGCGATTCCTCTCCATCTCTGTTCCTGGTACACCAATGAACATTAAATTCACTGTCATCAAGTAAATTCTGACTCATGGGACCCCATGGACAGAGTTGATCTGCCCTTGAGGGTTTCCCAGACTATAAATCTTTTTTTTTTTTTGGTGTACGCATGGCATCACTGCCCTGGTGGGAGTAGGAAGCTTAACCTTGTTCCTGGAGAGCTGCTGCTGGATTTGAACTGTCAACCCTGTGGGCTGCAGTCCTGCACACAACCACTACACCACCAGGGGTCAGCCTGATTATAAATCTTTTATTTTTTTTTAATTAAAAAATTTTTTTTTGATTATAAATCTTTTTAAAAAATCATTTTATTTGGGGCTCATACAACTCTTCACAATCAATACAATACAATACATACAATCCATTGTATGCAGACCATATTTGTGCATTTGTTGCCATTATCATTCTCGAAACATTCTTCTTCCACTTAGGTCTTCGGTATCAATTCCTCATATTTCCCTTATCTCCTCACTCCTCTCCTTTAAAAACTCTTAATAATTTATAAATTATCATTGTTTTGTCATATCATATGCTGTCCAATGTGTCCCTTCACTTATTTCTCTGTTGTCCACACACCAGGGAGGAGATTATATGTAGTTCCCTGCAATTGGTTCCCCCTTTCTACTCCATCTTCCCTCCACCCTCCCGGTATCACCACTCTCACCACTGGTCCTGAGAGGATCATCTGTCCTGAATTTTCCATGTTTTTGGTCCAGTGTACCTCCCCTTTTCTAGCAGGGTTTGTAAGGTAGAATTGGGCTCAAGTAGGGGGAGGAAGCATTTAAGAACTAGAGGAACGTTGCATATTTCATTGTTGCTACACTGTACCTTGACTGGCTCGTCTCCTCCCTGCGACCCCTCTGTAAAGGGATGTCGCTTCACCTACCAATGGGTTTTGGGCTCCCAATCTGTACTCCCCCTCATTTATAATGATACCATTTTTAGTTCTTTGATGCCTGATACTCGATCCCTTTGACACATCGTGGTCACACAAACTGGTGTGCTTCCTCCATGTGGGCCTCAGACTATGTCTTTACAGGAGCAGAAAGTTTCATTTTTCTTCTGAAGAGCAGCTGGTCAGTTTGAACCACTGACCTTGTGGTTAGCAGTCCCAAGCATAGTCCATCAGTTTCTACGTAGTTACTTGTTCATGTCCTCTGGTCAGAGGAATCTAGAATATCTTATGGATAATGTAGTTATAAAGGTCAGAAAAGCCAACTCAAGAAAAACAGAATAACTCCCATCACTAAAAAGCTTAAGGTAGAGCTCAGGAATGGCCAAATCCAAGAGCTTCAACAGTGTCGCCAGGCATTTGTTTTGAACTATAATTTATCCTGAATCCTAACCCAAGGGCTGAAAAGTGAGATTTTTAAACTGTTTTGAGCCATCTTTCTTCCATGTTGGTTTCACTCAGAAGATGCCCTGATAAGCATTGGGATACTAACTGCAAGGCCAGTGGTTCAAACCCACCAGCCTCTCTGTGGAAAGAAAGACGAGGCTGTCTATTCACATGAAGTTTTTCAGTCTCAGACTGAGTTAGGACCGATGCAATAGAAGGCAGTGGGTTTCCTTTTTCTCAGGCAAGCTTTCCCTACATAGTGGCTTCTAGAAGATATGGGTGTCTGTCAAGCAATATCTTTTCTCCTAATGTTCCAGCCAAAGTCCCGATTCACTCTTCCTGCATCGCTTACCCCATTCAGAACTCCTTGCTGCAGGTGGACTAAAAGATGACATGGGTGATCAGTGCGGAGTCCCTGGATGTCAGGACGCAGAGAACAGCAACTGAGCCCAATGAATAAGAATGTAAGAGGGGCAGTTCCCCATGAAAAGTCACGGAGAAGAAAGGGCTGCACGCTAGAATTTCAGGGGTTCTACGCATCAGACCTTTTAAGCAAAGCTCAATTGAGAGATCCCGATCTATCTGGTCATTAACATGAAACCTTTTTAGGTCCTACTCTGTGCAACCAAAGTGGGGAGCATATTTTTTTGGGGGGCATCACTGCTCTCCGGTGGTGGGAGTAGGAGGCCCAGTCCCACTGCTGGAATTGAACCTCCGTCCCAGTGGGCCGCAGTCCCGCGCACAACCACTACGCCACCAGGGCTCAGCCCTGGGGAGCATATTTCTGTGTGGTATTCCAAAGCACAAACCAAATCAATAGCCACTGAGCCCATTCTGACTCATCGTCAGGGGTGTTGGGCTGGGGGTGGGGGGAAAGGTGATTGGGTTTTAACTTGGGAATGCCAAAAGGGGATTTCAGGTGGCCAGGCTGCTTTGAACCAAGGCACGAAGGCTGGCAGGTCAGTTTCCTGGAAAGTGGTAGAGAAGATGCTGGAAGGGTTTGCATCCTGATGCAGAACTGGAAGGCCCAGTGTGGCGGTCATGTGCTTATGTTAATTTCATGATTGAGATGTAGGGGTGGAGTCTAACCAGTTAATCTGGAGATAGCCATGGAGTAGCCAATAAGGCCTCTGTGTGGGCATGGCTTTCTCTTGAGACTTCTGGGAAATCTTGTGATATTTCCCTCGTGGAGATGAGAAGCTAGCTTCCCAGTTGTTGGGAGTTAATCTCAGAGACAATGAACTATGGACAAGACAAGATGGCAGCGTCCGAGAAGCTGAAGGAGCTGGAGGAGAAGCTACATGGCCTTACCCTGATGGAACCAGACCTCTGAAGCTGGAGAAGCCACATGGAGATCTCTTCCAGCACTGAGTTGTTTCTACCACCACTGGTAGATGGACTGTTGATGGACCCTGAACCTTGGAAACGAGGCGCCATGGGGAGACCCCTGCCAATGCCAGGACTCTGCACCTACTGGCTTGTGACTTCGTGAGTCGGAAGGAGACCTTATAGACTAATATCAGGCATATGGGCTAATATAGGACTTATGATTTTGAACTGAACTGGGCTGGGATGCTTTCTCAATGTCCCATTTCTCTTGTATATAAACTCTTTCCTTGTATCCATATGCGTGTCTATGAGTTTGTTTCTCTAGTTTACCTGGACTGACACACCCAGACTCTGTGAAGGTCATAAGAATGACTGAAGGGACAAATCCAGCAGAGGCTGACACAGGATGCAAGTTAAACTTTATGCGCTGTGTAAAGTTTCAAGAGCTACACTGCCTAAAGGTCCCTCCCCAGAGCAGGGAACATACTTGGATGAAGCAGCACAGGAAGGGCATGAATCTGAATGCCCTGACTAGAATCTTTAGTGTGGGGAGGACATCCATCTACAGAGAAGTTGGGACACCAGTCCAGAAAGACTATTATCCTCTCAGGATTTGGAGTCTCAGTCATCTCAGTTCATCTTCTATCCTTCCTCCTCCTTATAGGTTAGCGCCATTCTGCAAGGGTTCCTAGAAGATTCAGGTTACGCCATCCAGGATCTGAAGAGCTTTCACTTAGTGGGACTTGGTGCGACCCTGTGCGCTATGAATATCACTGACATCCCACTTATCAAGAATTCAGAATTCAGGTAGCCAAAAGCACGAGTGTGTGCATGGTGTGGGTGCATGGGTCATGCATGCTTGTAGCGAGAGGCTCCTCAGCGATATCTTGCCATGTTTCTGGGCTGTGCTAGGGAGCAGAATTAGTTAGATTCGTACTCCATGCTGTGTCCACCTTCTGCACATCTCACTTTGGTTGGAGAGCTGCTTAGGTTCACCCTCCATTCCTTCTTCTTCACCAGAGCGGTTGTAGCCAGGATTGGGACCCTGTCCTGCAGCACTCAGGTTTTGGCTGAGTTTAAGAGGAAGGCAGAAGTCATGTTTGGGAATCCCACAGACTGGACCAGCTCCATCTTGCAGGAGCTTGGAACCATTGCAGGTAGGAGTCTGCACGCTTCACTCCCTTTTAAACCTTAAATCTTTAGGCAAAAAGTAAAAGAATATGAGGCCATACAGGTGAGCATCTACCTAGCGACAGCGTAGTCTAGCTTTCATGATGTGAAGTTATGAAGGGTGGAATCTGTAGGTACCATCCCCCAACACCCCCCCCCCCCCAATGGTTCCTTATTCACTAAAGTTAGACAAAGATTGGCTTTGAATGTGATTGAATTGGCCTCTGTAAAATTAATACACAACTTGAAGTTGTATGAAGTGTAGTTCCTTCTGGACCTAGGAGTGAGAGGCCAATCAGGGCTAGTGTGACCCTCCCTCTTTTTCTGTGTTGATTAAGGGCCTTCCTTTCCCAGTGTGACTTTCAGGGTCTTTTGTAAGGAGGATCCTTGCCTGGACCGCGCAGGTCTGTGCATTATGCAGCATCATTAGTAAAACAAGAGAAGTTCTGATGGCTTGAACTAAAACCTTGTGATTCTTTTTCTTCCCAGCTGGATTAACGAAGGACGAACTCCGAATGCTCCACAAAGACTTGATGCCCTATTTCCAGCCATCAGCAATAAAATGCCTTCCTGATGAGATATTCAAAGTAGGTGCTCAGTTCTTCAAGGAGACATGGGAGCTTGACCCCATTTAAAATCACCCGGGGGTGGGGGGCGGGGAGAAGCAGACAACTTGCAAACAGGGCTTGGCTTCAGCTGACGAGGCCAGAGCACACCTGAATGCCAAGAATGGACAGGTCACAACATCAGGTGAGGTGGTTTATGGCTGATATATATATTTTCTTAAAATTTTAATTGTGCTTATTTTGATGGTGGCCTTCTATTTATAGTGAGTGAAACTCCGTTCCTATTTATGGCTGTGTGACAGGTTGAAAATTCTTAGCACATATGTCTCAGGATTCGCAATTTTTCACATTTTAGAAAGATCACTTTTTGTATAGATTGCCTGTAACTTAACACTCCCGGCTGGGGAAGCACCTTGTAAGCAAACACATTAATATTTCGGCAGATTAATCTCTGACAAGTCACACTAATTAGAATAAATAGTGACTATAAATAGCCTCACATCAATTCAGGTCAGGTTTTCACGACAAATAAGTTTGTCTTAAACTTTGGGAGAGCTTTCAAATGGTAGGCTTTGGGGATTTCAGAATTGCCAGCGACAGATTGTGGACTTGTATAATATTTCCTTTCGGAATAATTTAAAGCGTTTTAGCTGATTTAAAGAAGAAGAAGACCACCTTGCTGTCATTGTCAATGCCGTGGAGTCCGTTCCAACCCATAGCATGACCCAATGCTCATCAGAACAAAACTCTGCCCAGTCCTTCGTCATCCTCACAACGGTTCCCGTGACCCCCTAGTTGCAGCCTCTGTGTCCTTTCTTTCATTGCCTCTCTGCTCTACCAAGCATGATGGACAGGTCCTTTCTGACAACCTGTCCCAGGTACATGAGATGAAGTCTTGCCACTCTTGCCATTAAGGAACACTCTGGCTGTACACTTCTTCCAAGGCAGCTTTGTTTGTCCTTTGAGCAGTACATGGCACTTTCAATATTCTTAGCACCATCATCCAAAGCC
>PVJH01043607.1:0-13527 GCA_004026705.1 Nesogale talazaci | reverse complement strand
TAGTCTCCCTTTAATGAGGCTTTAGGCTCCCTGAGAGGTGGGACTGTGGTTTCTTCTTTCTTTGTTTTTCCCACCCTCCCTAACATAATGCTAAGCAATAAATATTTGTTTGACTCATGTAAGTAGTGCCTTTGGCGGGGGCGGGGGGGGGGCAGTGTAGTGCCTTTGATGTATTCATTCATTGATTCAGCTTACTTTTTTTTTTTTTTTTTGTGGACATCACTGCCTCTGGTGGTCGTGGGTGCTATTCAGTACTGCTCCAGAGAGCCGCTGCTGGATTTGAACCACCAAGCCCACGGGCTGTAGTCCCGCACTCAACCACTTGTGCCACCGGGGCTCAGCCCTCAGCTTACATTTTTTTGACTCACTACTATGTACTAGGAATTTAGAATGTAGAGATAAAAGAGGTGGTCTTTAGATTCAGTTTTCCAAAACCAGGCTGGAGGGAGGAGAGAAGTAAGATGCAGTACCCAGTGTGTTACATAACATGCTCCGGTCTGAACTGGATACCGAGGGAGAACCTGGAAGGACCTCTCTCATGGACTTTCCAAGTAGAACTTCTTAGTGAGCTCAGGATGGTTAAATTGAGTCACATCGAGTTTCGTATGAATGCACTTGCAATGAGGAATCAAATTGTCCAGAGGTTTTTATGTCAAATGAAAGGGAACCTAGATTTCAGTCATCGCTAGTGGTGATATGTTTTTTTGTTTTTGTTTTGTTTTTTTGGCATCACTGCTCTCCGGTGGTGGGAGTAGGAGGGCCAGCCCCACTGCTGGAATCGAACCTCCTTTCCAGTGGGCCGCAGTCCCGCGCACAACCACTACACCACCAGGGCTCAGCCCGCTAGTGGTGATATGAAATCAGAATTCCTCCTTGGAAATGAACCAGAGACTTCTTTTAACTCAAGCTAAAAATGCTTCTTTAAAACCCCACCCTAATCTGCCTGATAGCCATGAAAATCCATTATCAACACTGTATTCAAAAATCATAAATGCACCCCAGAAACTATTGCCTTGAGATCTTTACACCTTAAACCATAAACATTCCCAGAAGTCTTCTCAAAACCAAGCAGTAGTTTCAGTTTAACCAGTAGAAAACACCCACATCGAGCATGATATTTTTTTAATGATTATGGGAGATCCAGCATGTAACAGTTACTTGATTGGAATCTTAGAGGCCCTGGGTGTGTTAATGAGGGAGGAACAATTCAGAAAAGCAGGATGAGAATAGTCACATAGCAACAAGCATATAGTCTGTGTCATAGAAATGGTTGAATTGGTTTATATTTCACTCTGTATATTTTCAGCAACAAAAAAATAAAAACCAAACCACAAAGTACTAAAGCCCACCCAAGATTAATTGCTATTATTTTTTGAGATGAACTTATCACTAAAGACTCCAAGCCCATTTCAATTTCACTTTCTTTTTTTGAGGTGGGGGGTGGGGTGCAAACCTATAACTATTAAAGAAATTGCTTTTATAGTTAAAAACCTTTCAAAAAATAAATCCCCAGGCCCAGAAAACTACACTGACAAATTTAAAGACAAATTATTACCAATTCCTTGCATAAAATACTTCTCAACTTACTTTTGACCAGATCTACTTGGATACCAAAACCAGACGGAGACACCACAACAAAAGCACATCACAAATCAATATCTCACACATAGCTGGATGTAAAGTCCCTCAAAATATTAGTAAGTTGAATCCAGCAATACAGAGAAAGAAGAAAATCACCATGACCAGGTTGAGTTTTCCCAATGGAAAGCGGATATGGTATTCAAAAGTCAGTATCACACAACATATTAATGAAATACTACTGAGGTAAAAAAAAAAAAGTGAACTCTTACCATATGCAATTAAGTGTCTGACTCTCAAAGGTGTTTTATGGAATGAAAGAAACCCATCTCAAAGTTACCCCCTCCCCCAAGGCCTTCTTTAATGTTCCCCAGCACCAAGTACACATTTCTGTCTAAACTTATCCCTTTATATTGAAATGATCACCTTATAAATCCTCTGCAAACGACTATGTTCCTCTGGGTCTGGTTCCATGTGTTTGTCCTTGCTCTGCCAGCAGCAGCTGCTGTGGGGATGGCTTCAATAAATATGTCATTGACTGCAGGCAGGAAGGACAACCTTCCGTTTTGAGGGGTAGATGGTAGTGGCGGGTCCCTGAACCTCGCCCACCCTTTTTTGAAAGAGTAATGGTGGTCTAGGCCACTGAACTGTCCTGTTAATGATCCAGGCCGGCTTTGAAAACAAGCAAAGCTCAGCGTGGTCAGCCAGCAGCTGCCATCAAGGCCAGGAGGGCAGCCTTGATAAGCAGGGGCTCCTTTGTAGAGGACAACTGGACATCACTGCACACGGGAGGACCAGGAAAGGAGCAGCCAGGGGTTATGATGCTCTTACGGGGATCACTGCATGCACTGTTTGCTCTGCTGCATTCTTTTCAGTGGTCTATAGGGGGAAACCTTGAAGATGAGTAGGTTTAAGGGCCTTTATGTTGCTTAGGTCCTGAACAAAATTCTCCTCATCAAGAGTCAGAAGTATTTGGTTGAGTCTCTTCCTTGGCAGTTCCACTGCCCAAATTATCCCCATTGACCTTCCAAGAGACATCCTATAATAGCTAATGCTGATCGTGCATTTTGTGTTAAGCCCTTCGTCACGATTTGCTTCTTGGCTGCTCCAACAATCCCTCTGTCACAGAAAGCGCAGGCTGAAAGCTGGTGTGCCCGGCTTTGGGAGCATATACTCCAATTTCTCCTCTCAGATTTTGTTTTGGCTCTTTGTTTTATTTTTTATTTCTGTATTATGCTCAGGTATTAGAGAGCCTAAATTCTCAGGAATGACATAATCAAACTAAAAAGTGATAACCCTTTCAATTTAATGTTCTTCCCATCTTCCCTTGTTCCCTTCCCCAAGCCCCAGCATAGAACAAGGGCATTATTTTTCCCAGGCAACTAACAGTCAGAATGCAATTGTGCTGTAATACACACACACACACACACACACACACGTCATCTGTGTGCATGTCAAATAACTGCTAATGAATCCATAGGAAAATTATATAAGACAGTATATATCTTCAAGGATTTATGACCTAATTGTGGTTGTAAATAAACTAAAAGTTAGGTACACCTAGGTCTCTGCTTTTTGTAATTGCTGGGTTTGTTTCATATAAAATTTTCCTCCCTACTTTGCTGACAGGGTTATATCGTCACATGAGCCTGTGTGTGGGAGAAACTTAGCCTCGTACCTCACCTGTGGTGAAATGTTCAGTAAATGGTGTAAGTTACCTTGATACTTAGGATCGCGGTGTGTAAAAACATCGAGAAAGGACTTTGAGCATAACAACCATGTTTTCACTGAGGTGGTCATGCCAAAGGAAACTGCATATGTAAGGCATAAAGGAGTTCATGTCAAGCACCCTACTTCCTGCCCATATGTAGGACAGAGGAATGAAGGGGGAAACACAGAGATAGTCAGGAGCTTTTAGCTTAATCCTATAAGGTATTGGACTATGACTTTATATTAAGTGGCAGGGGGGGGGTAAGATTAATCAAATAGTGCTAATGAAAAATTTTGATGTGTAAAACTCTTTCAGGTCTCACTAGCCCTGGAGCCTTTGTCAGAAACTTATGACAGCTACGATCCTCTTCCAACCACGGACATGACAGAAAGTGTGCTTTTATCTGAGCCAGCATTCAGAGGGAACATTGAATCCAGCAATACCCAGTGTCTGGTTCCTGCTGGGCCTCAAAGAATTCCGACCACTAACATTGAAGAGAAAGAATTAGCAGCCAACAGTTGTAGGTCAACCATTCCAAGGTAATGAGCACACAATACCAACAGAACTGTCAGCTAATTCCTGCTGTGCTCATAATTTCTACCTTTGATGTGTAGCTGATAAAAGACTAAAGGTAGAGAGTTAATCAGTAAACACCTACTGAGTACCCACTTAATAGTTCCTGGGCTAGTCCAGATACTGAGTATAGCAATCATAAGAAACACTTCCTATTTTAAGGACAACTAAATGATATCTAGAGAGGTGAAAAGAATATCATGGAGGCAGTGTCTGATCTCCTCTGACTTCACAAGAGGAGAAGGAAAATCATGCTTATCAGCCCAAGTTAATTCCTATGAGGCAGAGTTTAGCCGTCCCTCCTCCTCCTCCCAACCTTCCAATACTTATACCAACCATCCCTCCCAAAGTACTCTCTGTCTCTTTCCTGTGTATGATCATCTGTTTCCCTGGCCAGACAAAGCTTATTGACCAAACTCACAATTAGACTTTATTAGGGAAGTTAACAGGTTGTAATTCAAGATCAGAAATGCTCAGGATACAGTTCTTCCAGTCAGGAGTATCTCCTTTTCAACCATTCCCACAGGCATACCCTTCTCTGTTCCTCAGTCTCTCAAACACTTAGCCCTATGACTTCTGTCCTGCTCAGGTAAGTGTTACAAAGCTTTCCCCTTTTTTTAGCACTACCATTAAGTGCCCAGAGGGCATGCCACTTCATCATACACTTCTACTCAAGGACTCTTAGCTCTAGCTCTGTGGGTCAGCAAGCCCAGTTCTCTCAGTTTAGTGTTTGCCAGCACCCCACTCAAGCAAGCCTCTTTCCAGAAGGCACTCAGTTTACTTGCTTCATGAGCCAGGGTACCAGCTATGCCTTATGCTCTTGGTACTGTTGCCTCTACTGGTGCTACTTTTCATACTTCTCTGTGTCCTGGATAAGAACGTGTAAGATCTAAAGGTTGCACTTCATTCCTGCCTTTTCTTTCAGTCCTTCATTCCTGCTTCTGGGATGGATCATTTTAAAACTAAGAGGATGACAGAACTGACCGATCCCCGCATAATAATATCATACATCTTATTTTCATGGTCTCACGCAGTCACTTGGTAGAAGTTAAAGTAGAATTTGGTAATACACTGCTAACGTTCTCTCTTCTTGTAAAAACAGGGGAAAGGACCGCTTGTTCTTTGCGGAGAACTCTGATGCAATAAAAGAGTCTCCCTTTGGACTAGAGCGCCATCTTCATTCAGGACAGAGTTTAGCGTCTGGAACTCTGAAAGGCGAAGCTCCACGGAAACAGACGTCTCTTCTCAACAGTTCTGAACTCCAGCCTCACGCTGGGACCGTTGCCAAGAGTCGCAGCGACTCGTGCATTCTCTCCTCCAACAATCCTCCGACCAGAGACCTTCTCTCAGGTATGTAGAGATGTGTATAATTCCATCTATGCACACACAGGAGGTGTGTGTGTCCGTTTGAGAACTGAGACTAAATGATACTGATTGGGATTTTTCTGCTCATTAGCCAGCCTACATAGAGAACTAAGGCTTCTGTTTAAACTATAAATGGCCAGATAGAAGTGAGCAATCTTGCTGCACTCCAAAATCTTTACCATTTAAAGACAACCCTTTTAAACTAAGTAACGGCTAAATAATTACTAGGCACTTAACAATTGTAGGTTGGGGGAAAGAAGCATTTAAATGAAACAGATAGAGAGGAATCTTTATTGGAGGAAAATTTTTGTTGCCCTTCTCTTTTTCCCCAAAATAGTTTAAGGCAGTAATGTGGGAACATTCCCTACACAGCCAGTGCTGATGTTAAGTCCTTAGATGTCACAGGCCAAACTTCTCTTAAAATAGAAGTAGAACGAATCCATTTGCCCTTTTCAGGGTTTAGCACAGAGGAACAAAATTAGACCTAACCCAGGTGAGACATAGTAGAATGAAAGTAGTTGAGTACATTGAGTACATTGAGTAATCCACCAAGGAATTCTCTGACTGAAGGACATCACAGGAATTTGTCTCCATCCCGACCAGTAAAATTTCCAAGATACATTATCTGCAGTATAACAGTCTTTTAAATCACAATTTAGTTACATAATTCAGATTAGTAAGCATTTTAATTCCATAGAAATATCTATGATATGTTATATATCCATATGCCAAGATTATAAAATTTTAGTCTTTAATGTAACTTTAGGCTACATTAACAAGAAAGAATGCTGTCCCACTATGTGCAGCACTAGAATACTTTGTGTGCACCTGGGCACAAGACACCAAGAAAGATGCTAATTCATCCATTCAGTCCTCACTCAGGACCTGCCAAGTATCTGGCACTCTTCCAGGAGTTAGGGATGTAGCATTAAAGAGGGGTGGGGGCGGGGGAGCAATTTTGTTTACAGATCCTATATCCTAACGGGGAAAGATTGTAGACAAGCTACAAAAATAAGTATGCAATGTTGTACTGTGAAGTAAGTTCCCACGCCGAGCAGCCCCATGTGCTCACAGGGTAAAACACTGCCCAGTCCTCTGCCGTCCTCCCAGCTCATGGGGGCCGTCCGTGGGCCACTTCATCTCCTGCAGGCTCTTCGCTTTCCCACTGACCTTCGGCCAAGCATGATGGCCCTTTCCAGGGACTGGTTGTGCCTGGGAACGTGCTCACAGTATTGCCGCCTGAGCTTCTGCGGACTGTTTGGGATGCTTTTCTCCCAAGGTGGTGCTTATTGGCTTGATGCTCCAAAGCACTTTCACCTGCTCCCCGGCCTCACATTGCAAGTCCATCAACTCTGCTCCTGCAGCCTTCCTTCTTCATCGTCCAACTTTCACACACAGATGAGGCGATTGAAAATACTGCGGCTTAGATCAGGTTCCCTTCCGCCCTCAAAGTGACCTCCTTGCTCTCTAGCAGTCTAAAGAGGGGTCGTGCCATAAATGTGTCCAACGCAGTGGGGGGAAATTAGGAGGAGAGGGGGCGTTGCATTTTACTTATGCTGGCAAAGGAAGGCCTCCCTGAGAAGTGAACATCGGAGTCAAGACCTAAAGATGATGAATGTGTCCTCAGGAGAGTAGCTGGGAAGATGGCGGGGAGCACCAACAGGAGATACTTAGCCTGAAGCCAACAGTCGCGGTTCCGTGTTGGTCTGCGATCCTCATGGTTAGCAGTTCAAAACACTAGCAGCGCCTCGGGAGAAAGAGGAGCCGTCTCCTCCCATAAACTACATGTCCTATAGGTCATAAGGATGAGAGGGCAGTGAGTGTGGTTTGGTTTTGAAGTTCGGTGCTAGCGACTCTACCAAGTGCTTTACATGCATCATCTTTTGTAACCTCTCAAAACCCATAAAAGGTAGGGCTTATCAGCCCCATTTTAAAATGACAGCGCAGGCTCCGAGTTTTTAACTGACCTGTTTCACCCTCTTTGAGGCCAGGGTATCGTGGGATGGACGGACGCAGTGGTCGCAGCGCAGTGGTTGTAGCCACGTTTCTGAGGTCCTGCTGCACAAAGAGTTAATAAGAATCAGATCCAATTTGTTGGTACCTCAGGGACAAAACAAAGCTTACCTATTATAGAGCAAGGCAAGGGGAGCAAGCAGGGGAGTCTGTATTCTGTCAGAAAGCAGCTGCTCCCCGATTCCAGTTCATTATTAGATTCTAATTAACTAAAATCAGTGCTCATCCATTGAGCAGGTTAAATAAAATGGCATACTCTGAGGTTGCCACTCTGACTCCTCTTCCATCAGAGTTAGTAGGATCCATGGGTTTAAAGATCAGGTGGGTTTTTGCTCAGTCTGAATTAAGAATCATGCTAGTACACAGATGGCAGAGGAGTACTTGTAAGAGGAGTTGATTTCACATTCCTAAGAGTGGTCTAACATTGGGCTAAATAGCCTTCTGATAGGACTCTCCAAAAGAGTTGGGTATGATCTTTAAAGGGTCCTTTTAACCATCAGATTCGGGAACACTAAGATTTAAATGGGCAACTTTGTGAGTCCAGAATAAAGGTCATGAAAGGAACACAACAGATACGTCGTCATCGTCCTCTTCAGTGGGGACTGCCAACCACAAGGTCAGTGGTTCAAATCTGCCTGTGACTCCATGGGAGTAACAGTTTACAGTCTCAGAAACCCTGACAAGGGTCATCATTGTTGGAATCTACTTGAGGGCAGTGGTTTGGGTTTTAATCACTCAGTTTGCCAACATGATACCACAGAGTTAAAACAGTCAACTAGCTAGTATTTAACAACTATACACCTGTTTATAAGAGTTGGGCTTAGGGACTGAACCCTGGTGGTGGAAGTGGTTGAGTGCGGGACTACGGACTGTGGGCTTGGCGGTTCAAATCCAGCGGCGCCTCTCACGAGCAGCACTGGGTAGTGCCCACAACCACCAGAGGCAGTGATGCCTACCCCCCCCCCCCAAGTGTGGGGCTTGGGGCTGAGCCCCGGTGGAGTAGTGGTTGTGCTCTGGACTGCGGCCCACTGGGATGGAGGTTCAATTCCAGCTCCACAGGAGCAAAGGCTGGGCCTCCTACTCCCACCACCAGATGGCAATGGTGCCCAAAAAAACAAAAACAAAATATAGAGTTGGGCTTTATTATTGATAGTAGGGCATTAAAGAGCCTTGGTGGCATAGTTTATTGGTGCCTGCTTTTATCTTAAGCACTGGGCCCCATTTTTGATGACTGGTGGATTCTGAAAATATTTCTCTCCAAGGAGTTTATATTACTTGATGAAATCTTTGGAGTGTTGTACTTTTGCCGGTCATTATTCTGAGAATTAGGAATACAAAGAAAATATGATGCAGTCTCTACCTTTAGGGAATTCAGTGTAAAAAAGGAGGCTGCTTCTAAAGAAAATACATTATAGTTAAGGTGTGATACCTGTAACATGGAAATACGTATCCGCTTGAAAATTTTATTCCATCAAAAGCCTGATGGACATTGCCCAGACAGTAGGTATACAAAGACCAAAAGGAGCTGAGCCCTGGTACTAAAGCATGTGTAAACATTAAAGTCAAAGGTGTCTTACGGGACTGAGCTCCAGTGGTGTAAGTGGTTGAGTGTAGGACTGTGGCCCGTGGGCTTGGCGGTTCAAATCCAGCAGCGGCTCTCAGGAGCAGCGCTGGGTAGCTCCCGCAGCCACCAGAGGGCAGAGATACCAAAAATAAAATATAATAATAAAAAAAAAACAACACCCTTTTGTTTGGTTCCCAGTTGTGTAGATCAGAAGTTCAGTTTGGTATAGTTGAGTTCTCTGCTTAGAGAGTGTGTTAGGCAGGGTTCTCTAGAGAAACAAAACCCGGACACTTAAGTGTGGGTGTGGGTGTGTGTGTGTACAGTACGAAAGAATATAACAGCTAATTAGTTCAGAGGACTCAGTTTAACTCACTTCCAGGGAACATTTAATGTGCTGGAAGTCATCTTTCAACTCTCTGGGGCTGCTGGGTCCCAGGTCACGGAAGCAGACAGGTAAGTCTTCCCTTCTGGCAATGCAAGCAGAGCCCACCCACAGGCAGCAAACAGTAGGGAGGGTCACCAACAGTCAGCAGCTTAGGAGCTTAGCAAAGCGTCCTGGATGGGATATCGAGCACAAGCATTGCATGGCGACAGGGTCCCAAGGGATGTACACACCAGCAGCATAGGGAAGCAGGTCTCAAAGGTCCCAAGCTCTAGGAACACAATCCACAGGTTGGCTCGTCCCATGGGTAGGCAAAGAACAAGCTAACACAGCTGCGTGCTGACCCAGTCACCAGAGAGCAAGAGAGAAGGGGGCAGGCCGTGCAGAGCCATTTATCTCTTTGCCCTCCGGTCCAATTGTGACCTGATTAAGCTCACATGTTCCTACTGGCCAGGTTGGCACAACAAACCTACCTATCACAGAAAGTATCACTCAGTGGCAGCTCTCACCTGAGACTCTGAGGAGGAGTCCCACAGAGGCTTGTTGCTGGCAGAATTCGGTTCTTTGCAGTGGTGGGACTTGGACCCTGCTTCCTTGCTGGCCGGTCACTCTGAGCTGCTAAAGACCACCCTAACTGTTAGGCACAGGACCCTTCCATCTTCAAACCACAGCAGCACACTCACTCCTCCTCCTCACACTTCACATCTTTGACACCTGCTTCTGCAACCAGCCAAAGAAACCTGCTTGTAAAAGGCCCTGGGATCAGGTCTGCTCGCCAAGAGACTCTCCCAGGTTTAAGGAGTGAGTTGATTTGAGACCTTACCTGTGTTACAAAAATGACATTTGTAACAGTGCCTAGAATACTAATTAAATCACTTGGAGAAGGTGTATGCACACCAGGAGATGGGAATCTTGATGGCCTCATAAAATTTTGCCTTCTCGAGTGTGTTAGTCCGGGTAGACTAGAGGAACAAATTTCATAGACACACATATAGATGTAAGGAAAAGGTTTATATATAACAGAAATAGGATATTAAGAAAGCATCCCAATCCAGTCCAGCACAAAGTCATAAGTCCGATATTAACCAATATGCCCGATATCAGTCTATAAAGTCTCCTTCCAACTCAAAAAGTCACAGGTCAGTGGGTGCAGAGTCCCAGCGCTGGCAGGGGTCTCCCCATGACTCCTCACTTCCAGGGCTCAGGGTCCATCAAGAGCAGAAGTAACTCATCGCTGGCAGAGCTCTCCATCTGGCCGCCCCAGCTTCAGAGGTCTGGCTCAATCAGGGCTAAGCGGTGTGGTCTCTCTGCCGGCTACTCCAGCTTCTCAGACGCTGCTATATAGTCTTTTCCGTGATTGTCTCTGAGACTAACTCCCAACAACTGGGGAAGATAGCTTCTCATCTTCACGAGGGAAATATCGTGAGATTTCCCAGGAGTCTCAGGAGAAAGCCATGCCCACACAGAGGCCTCATTGGCTACTCAATGGCTATCTCCAGATTAACAGGCTAGACTCCACCCCTACATTTCAATCATAATTAACATAAGTACATGACTGCCACACCGAGAGTGATCCTATTATGCTTTTAGTTTAGTTGTAATTTTCACTTCATACATTGAACAGAGTATGTACGGTAAGTAGTTTTCCAAGTGTTTATACTATTTTAAATGAATACTAGAGGTTGATGAGTCACTTAGATTTTTTTCCCCCCTCTTGGCCTAATTCAAATTTCTCGATGAGATGGGGACTTGCTTTCTGGCCCAACTTACCTTCTAAGTCACTGTAGAGTCTCCCAGATTCATCCCACTGTTCGTCAGGAGAATCCCACGCTTCCTCAACCTTTAAAAGGAAATTTAAGAAATTAAGCAAAACCACTTATAGCACACTGGTTAAAAGCATAGACTGTGCCAACATTCTGCCTATGTGGTATACGCAAGCATAACTTAGCCAAATTAATTGCTATCTTTGCCTCAAGTTCTTCACCTGGAAAAAGAGGGAAATAGTGTCCATGTTAGATGGTTATTGAGAAGATTATAAGAATTAACGTTCATAAAATTCTTAGAATGGCACCCAGCACATGGCTAAACCAGAAAATCCGAACCCAGTGTCAGCAAATGCATTCTAACTCAGCAATTTTGTATGTAGGGCTTCCAGGGTTATCATTTTTTTTTTTTTTTTTGGTGGGCATCACTGCCTCTGGTGGTCGTGGGCATTACCCAGCCGCTGGATTTGAACCGCCAAGCCTGCGGGCTGCAGTTCCGCACTCAACTACTTACGCCAGCGGGGCTCAGCCCTTCCAGGGTTTAGCAGGAGCCAATAACCTCATCCTTCACCTGAGAAGTGGCTGGTGCACTTCGCTTAGTTCAGTGTGTGACCAACAGCACAGGGTAAGGACTCCATAAACATTACCTGCTGCTATTGTTATCTGAGGGTGCGGTGAATGGTAGCAGTGGGAAAGTCTCGATTCTGGCCTCCAGCGTAACTCTTCACTAACCAGCTATATAATTTTGGGCAAGGTATACCTTTATAGATGAAGAAATGAATGCAAGAGATTTAGCTGGAATAGTCAACAGTGTTTCTTGGATAAGAAACTTGTAAATAATAAGAGAATGCACTAATGTACATAAACATAAAAATAATACACAGACATCATTGCCCTTATTACATACAAATATAAACTGGCAAGTGAAGTGAATGACAATAGCAAATCCACTCGCGGCCACTGAGTCGATGCCAACTCAAAGAGCCCTACAGGACAGAGTAGTAGTGTCCCTGTGAGTTTCCAGGAGAAGAAAACCCCTCTTTCTCCCCAAAACCCCCCTAAGGAAGTCAGTCGCTCCAGAACGAAGACTTTGGTCACTGCTGGCGCAGTACCAGCTCCCACAGTCCCAGCATTGTGCCTGTTTGTTGTTGTTCAGTGATCATCCCCAAGGAATTTTCAAGCTAGTGGGGAAGACAGGGAAATTGAATGGCAAAAAGTTTGCGGGAAATTGCCATTCTCTTTTGATTTCTGTTTTTCTGTGAACACTTTGAAGCCGCCTCGTACTCTGTGATGGAAGGAAGTCCCCTGAGCATTGCAGGTGTCTCTGCTGGTTTCAGATTGTCTGTGTCCTGCTCTTCCCCGTTCAGTTTTACTAGAACAAGGCAATAAACTGCGCCACGCGATGGTGGTTTCTGCGATGAAGTCAAGCCCCGACACGAGCATGTGGTTGGACGAGGGTCACCCTCCTCTGAGAACGACACAGTAAGTTACAGGATCGCCATGACCCTCAGCATCACACGTTATGTTAATTCCGAACCCATGTTTTTTTGTCGTTATAAAATCATTTTAACACTTCAAATATTAATGTCGTGGAAAAGAATTCTCAAGACATTCACTGACACGAAATGTGTAAAGAGATCAATTCTTTCCTTCCTCAGAACTTTCACGTTTAAATTGTGGGAATATTCTTTCCATCCTATCCCACAAGATGAAATGAGATTTCAATATGGGAAAGAGCTTTATAGATCGTACAATATCACATAAGAGTTCCAACATGGCACTAGGGTGAAGATGGCACAGAACCAGGCGCTGTTTGGTTCTGATGTTCATAGGGTCACCAAGAGTCCGACCCAACTAACTGGGGCACCTAGCAATAACACTGACTGTTAGGTTTCCTAAAAACCACAACACAGAAAATCATCCCAATTACTATCAAGTCCGCCCCACAACGACCCCAGTGTGTCAAGTTGGAACTGGCTGATTTTTCATAAGTAGACACCATCAGGCCTGAGACCACCGGGTGGACTCAAACCTCCAACCTTTCCATCAGCAGTCAAGCACAGTAATTATTTGCACTACCCTGGACTCTGTTAGGTTTAAAGTATATGTAATTTCCAGTCGTAGGCTAGCTTTATGTGCATTTTTTTTGTTTCCTAATCATTTTATTGGGAGCTCTTACAAATATAACATTCCACAGTTCAATCACGTCAAGCAGTATTGTACAATTGCTACCACAATCAGTTTCAAAGCCTTTTCTTTCTTCTTGAACTCTTTGATATCACCTTCCCTTTATCTTCTTTCTACCTCCCCCCAGGAACCCTTATTACTTTTTTCCCTATAATAGTGTTTTTTTTATGCCATAGCTTACATTATCCATGTACATAAAATTCTGATTATGTAGTCATCATTGCCATCAGCTCACTATTCCCTCCTTCCTCCCCACCTCTTCCTATAGCCCCAGGGAACCATTACTCCTATTACCATTTCTGAAGGGTTATCTATCTTGACTTTCATATACAGAATGATCTTTTTTTTGTTTTTTGGGCATCACTGCTGTGTTAATCCAGGTAGACTAGAG
>PVJH01043606.1:0-13500 GCA_004026705.1 Nesogale talazaci | reverse complement strand
AGTGCAGGAGGCCCTGAGAGCCCTTGCTAAGCCAGAGGCAGGATGGGAGGGGGTGCCGGAGCAAGAGTCAGGTTAGCATGGCTATCTGGGGACAAACACCATGGTGGGAGCTGGTCACCTGTCCAGTCGACCTGGGTGGAGTCCCAGCTGGACCTCTTGCAGGTCGTGTGAAATCAGGGCAATGGCAAGAGTCCCCTTTCCACCCTTTAGGACTTGGCTACAGAAACAGCACAACTAGGGGGTCTCGAGGTTCCTTCATGGATGCAGATAACAAGGGGGGGGGGCTTCACAAAGGGGTCCCTCTCTAGGCTCCTAACTGAGGGTCTGGGCCTGGGTCTTGCTCCAGTGGAATGTCTGATTGACCACAGGTCAGTGGGTCATGTTCCTGGAGCAGACCTATGGCTCCCCGCTGGCTACTCCTCCTTCATGTGGTCCTGGCCCCAGACTGTCACAGGGAGCAACCTGCCTTGAGCCACTTCTTGGACAATCTGGAGATTCTTGGCACTGTGGGGAGGAAGCCCTGTGGGACTCTGATTTGAGCTGCAGAGCTGTCTTTTCAGAAGAAACCATTTGCAGACCCTTTCCCTCCGATGTGTTCAGAGGCTGTGTGTTAGTCCAGGTAGACTAGAGGAACAAATTCATAGACACACATATGGATATAAAGGAATGGTTTATATACAAAAGGAACGGAACACTGAGAAAGCATCCCAACCCAGTCCAGTTCAAAGTCATAAGTCTGATATTAGCTCATATGCCTGATACCAGTCTATAATGTCTCCTTCTGACTCACGAAGTCACAGGTCAGTGGGTGCAGAATCCCAGCCCTGGCAGGGATCCCCACGTGGCCTCTCCAGCTTCAGAGGTCTGGCTCCATCAGGGCAAAGCCGTGTGGCTTCTCCTCCAGCTCTTCAGATGCTGCCATCTTGTCTTGTCTGTGATTAATCGTCTCTGAGACTAACTCCCAACAACCAGGGAGATAGCTTCTCATCTTCACAAGGGAAATATTGTGAGATTTCCCAGAAGTCTCAGGAGAAAGCCATGCCCACACAGAGGCATCATTGGCTACTCAATGACTATCTCCAGGTTAACAGGTTAGATTCCACCCCTACATCTCAGTCATGAAATTAACATAAGCACATGACTGCCATAGACTATGTGGCTCTCCCAGAGGCCACTCACAGCCCTCCTGGGCAAACAGCCCTACGCCAGCTCCTGGGACAGCCCCTCTTACCCTGAGAGTCCAGAGGTCCCCAGCTCTGATTCTGCCTCAACCGCTGGCTGCAGACATAAACAAATCACCCTGCTGCTGGCGCACTCCCTTTCCTCATCTCAAAAATGGCAAGAAGGACACCTTACAGTGACTGAAGGGCCAGGCATGTTGGTGGGCGGGTCATGCCTGCTCTGTCTTATTCTTGAGGGGCCCCCTCTGTTCTAGGCGCTGGGGAGGGGGCAGGCCTTACCCAGCTAGAGGGTCAGGAATGATGGTCTCCTCGCCCCACTCCTCCCACCAGCTGCCCCTGCTAGGAGCAGGGGGCTCCTCTTCTTCTAGTACCCTGAATTCACTGCATCTCAAGGCTTGCTTATCCTGCACCTGGGAGCTCTCCCACTCTGTCTTGCTCTTTCCGACTCTCCTGCTAGGGTGACGCACACTCCTTCAGTCCTGTCTTGCCTTCCAATGAGTTCTCCAACGAGCCCTTAAAACATCAATAAGGTCATGCCACTTCCATGCTCAACACTGCCCAGTGGCTCTCAGTGGCTCCTGGGTTCGCACTTAGCCACTGTCACCTGCGGTGAATGAGGCCAAGTCCCCCTCTCTCAGCAGTCCCCAAGTCCTCAGGGTTCACTCGTCTTCCTGGCCTCTGGCCCTTTGCACAGGCTGCTTTGCTCCCTGAATGGTCCTCTCAGCCATCCTTTCTCATCCCACTCCCCTGACTGCTCCCCACCTGACCTTCACCTTCCTCTGCTCTGCCCTTCAGCTGGCAAAGTCTCAAGAGGCTTGGGGGTCTGTTCTCACACAACCAGTCTTCACCCTCGTGTGTATCCCTTCCTTAATTTGCTCGTTCACCTCCAGTCAACACACTTGTATGAAACAACTCGGGGCGACCAGCATTGCAAGCAGGTCCCACACTCACCACTAGCCAGAAAGGGGGAGAGGCACAAGTGCACCCGAAAGTGCCTCAGAAGAAAGACCTGGCCACGACTGTCTTCAAAAGGAGCTGACTTAGCAGCTGTGTGCAGTTTATTGAGTGGTTTTGTTGTATTTGTTTACTACATGTTGGGTGGAACTGCTAAGGCTCAAGGGTACCCCTAATTCATGAGTTCTGTGTTAGTCCAGGTAGACTAGAGAAACAAATTCATAAATATGCATATGGATAAAAGGGAAAGGTTTAAATACAAGAGCTACCGAATGTTGAGAAAGCATCCCAACCCAGTCCAGTCCAAGGCCATAAGTCCGATATTTAGCCCATATGTCCAGTACCAGTCGATAAAGTCTCCTTCCAACTCATGAAGCACATGCAGTAGAAGCATCCCGGTGCTGGCAGGGGTCTCCCCATGGCTCCTCATTTCCAGGGCTCAGGGTGCATCAGCAGTATCCATTGGTGGAAGAAGCATCTCAACACTGGCAGGGGTCTCTGTGGCTTCTCCAGCCCCAGAGGTTTGGTTCCATCAGTTCCATGTGACTTCTCCTCCGGCTTCTCCAATTCCTCAAATACTGCCATCTTGTCTTGTCCATAGACTGCCTCCAAGAGACTGAATGAAGTCTATCATCCAATTGGGAAATACCATGAGTCTTCCCAGAATTCTCAGGAGAAAGTCATGCACGCACAGAGGTCTCATTGGCTATCTCTAGATTGACAGGCTAGACTCCACCCCTACATTCCCAATCATGAAATTAACACCACAGTGCATGACCACCACAGGCTCGGTCTCTGCCTCCTGGCACTTGGGACTGAGGGAGGAGATGGTAACTAAATCCTAGTGGGGTCCATGGAGGAGCGGGGCCATGCAGCAGGACTCTTGACCATGGGGGGCTGGCTGGGAGGGGCTGGGAAGGAGCATGGTAGGTAGACCAGCAGTCTAGAGGCTTGTTTGGAATTTGGCAGCAGTCAGAGTCTCAAACACACTTCTTCCCAGCAATCTTCAGGCCCTGTGTCTTGCTGTGCCCCAGCCACTGCCCTTCATGCATTTCCACTCCCCTTCCCACCTCCCACCAACCCAGGATCCAGCTGGGACACTGCCATCCATAGCAGGGCTATTGGAGATAAGAGGGGCCGGGAGAATACAAATTGGAGGTTTTCAAGCAGAGCCTAAAGAGGTATGGGGGAACCCAGAAGAAGGGGGGCCAGTAGGTAAAGGCAGTCTTGGTCTTCTCCTCCACTCAGCCCAGAAGCTAAATGGCTACTCTGGCTTCACTCCTAGCAGGCTGCTGCTTGGATTGGACTCTCCAAGAGTCTTCAGCCCCTGCAATGGGCCCAAGCCCTCGGCCGCCCTGCCCTGCCCTGCCCTCCCCTCAAGCCTCCTGTCTCAGCATGAGGGCCCCAGCCTGCCGGGTTCCATCCTCTCTCCCTTGCTGTCACCTTGCAGATATTTATAGCACTACCGTGTCCACCAGCGAGCGTAATGGGCTTTTTAGGCTAAACCAATTAAACTCTCCCCTCGTAAGTCATGGCTCCTGGACCGTTTTTACTGCCCTTCTCTGAACTTCTTCTATCTTCATTATCTTGGCTCCTCCAGCAGGGGAGGCCTGGCCCAGGGGCTCACAAGGTGGATATCGGGGGCTGTCTGTCCGGTTCCACCCCTGCCCCATCCCACCATGTCTCCCTCCTTGGGCCACGGAGACGCCATCCAGAGTCAGGGCAGCGCTGTCCCTGCCCGATTCCCTTGCACATTGGGAAGGGGAATGCACTTGAAGGGAAGTCACGGATCTTTCCCTCCTTGTGACCTGTTTTCTCCCATCTGCAAACATCGAGGGCGTTGTTGTTGCTATTGTTTCTGTGTGCCCCTGGGTCCGCTCTGACGCAGAGCGACCCTCGGCACGACAGAAGGAAACACACATCGTGCTAAGGGCCTTCCTCCCCTTCACTGCCCTCTGCTTGACCAAACGCAACGTCCTTCTCCAGGGACTGGTCTCTCCTCACCACGTGTCCAAGGAGCGTTCTGGCAGCACTACCTCCAAGATGGTTCTGTCTGTTCATTTAGTCCATGGTACGTTCCATGCTGTTCGCCAGCACCCCACTTCAAACACGTCGATTATTCCATCTTCGTTCTTCAATGCCCAACTTTCCTAGGCATCAAGTATCTTCCGAAAGCCAAACTCGCTGCCGTCTCATCAATGCTGACACATGGCGACCCCCTGTGGGCTTCCGAGACTGGAACTGTGTCCAGGAGTAGAAGGTCCAGGCTTCCTCCCCAGAAGCTGCTGGTGGTCTCCAACTGCCCACCATAAGGATCGTAGCCCCCACGACACCGCGATTCCCCAGGGCTCAACTATCTTAGCCTGTATGGAAAACACCAGATTGGGCCTATGCAAACTTCTAGGGTCTGCCCTCAGGGTGCCTACAGTCTGATAGAAGCTGGGTGGTTTCTGATCTCCAAAGACTTATGAAGACAATGCAAGGGATCCATCTGCCTGCTTCATCGAGAGCTCTGGGGGTGCCAGGGTTAAATGCTCAACTGTTACCCCAAGGTTGGCGGTTCAAAGCTACTGAGCAGTTCCGGGGGAGGAAGGCCTGCTGGCCCACTTCCTTAAAAAGGACCCTGTGTTAGTCTGGGTAAAGTAGAGGAACAAATTTATAGACATGCATATGGATATAAGGAATAGGTTTATATATAAGAGAAATAGGACATTAAGAAAGCATTCCAACCCAGTCCAGTACAAAGTCATAAGTCCAATATTAGCCCTTATGCCCGATATCAGTCTTCGGACTCATGAAGTCACAGGCCAGTGGGTGCAGAGTCCCTGCATCGGCAGGGGTCCCCTCATAGCTCCTCGTTTCCAGGGGTCAGAGTCCATCAACAGCATCCAGTGGTGGCAGAAGGGACTCATCACTGGCAGGGTTCTCCACATGGCCTCTCCAGCTTCAGAGGTCTGGCTCCATCAGGGCAAAGCCGTGTGGCTTCTCCGGCTCCTCAAACGTTGCCATCTTGTCTTGTCCGTGATTATTCATCTTTGACACTAACTCCCAACAACTGGGGAGATAGCTTCTCATCTCCACAAGGGAAGTATGGCGAGATTTCCCGGACGTATCAGGCAAAGCCATGCCCACACAGAGGCCTCATTGGCTACTCAATGGCTATCTCCAGATTAACAGGCTAGACTCCATCCCTACATCTCAATCATGAAATTAATATAAGCATATGACAGCCACAGACCCCAACCCAAACTCAGTGCTATCCAGTTGATTCGGACTCGCAGTGACAGACTGGATCTACAGGGCGATGTGGAACTGCTGAGTGTTTCCCAAACCCAAAACTTTCAGGGAGCAGACAGCATCCTCTTCCTCCAGTGGAGCACTTGGTGGATTGGAACCAGAGACCTTGTGGTTAGCAGCCCGGCGCTTAACCCACTGCTCCATCAGTACTCCTCCACAGAGATTATAAAGAAGCAAACTCTATGGGGCTCCTCTGTCCCATGAAGTCCCTAGAAGTTGGAGCCAGTACACGACAGCTCCCACCACCAGAGGTGTATGGGCAACAGTACTGTCTCTTCCCACTTTAGAACTATCTGCTGGCATTGATGGAATCCAGGTGGAGGGTTTTTTACAAATCGAGCTTCCCATCTGCAAAGCCAACAGCTTGAAACCATCAGCTGCTCCATGGGATAAAGACAGGTTTTTCTACTCCCATAAAGAGTGACAGTCTCAGAAACCCACCAGGGGCATTTCTACTCTGTCGTGTGATTTGGCACTGGCAGTGAGTTTGGTTGGGGGTGGGGTGGGGGGTGGGGGGTTGACGGGGTGGAGTGAGTCCTCAGAAAGCAGGTCATGGACCCACTGAGTGAGCAGCAATCAGGTTGGGTGCCGTGACTCGGATTCCAGGCGGACTGTTCCTCCCTGAGCTGACTGCCACTGACCGCTGTGGAGATGTTTCCTCACCACGCTGGATTAAATGCCTTTTATGTTTAGTCAGGCTCAGTTTAATTTACACCCAGGATGGATCACTGGTTTAAGACAGGAAGCATAAGGAACACTGAAGTGGAAATACAATGTCGAGTTAATGAGGAACATTAAAAAGAAACCAAAACATAATTCTAAAAATTTTCCTAGTACTCCATAAACCAGTGATAAAAAGGGAAAAACACAGTGGCAATTATGGCCAATTTAGCTTTTTTATTTATTAAGCATAAAGAGAATCTGCTCCTGTCGTGTATTCTAGCGGTTCTGTCGTGTGAATAGCGGTTTTAAACTCTTTATCTCAGTATTGAATGTAAGAAAATAAAAAGCATTTTACATTTTTTAAAAGCTAGTTGATTTGTCAAAACATAAAAAGTTCAATCATCCCAAATTTCGAGTCCTACAAGGCTATAACTTACAATTACAACCTGCATTTTAAAACCTATTTAGTCCCTAAATGAGACTCTATCAGATTAAGTTTGTCAACAAGTCCCCTTTTTGCATAATCAATTTAGAGGAGATTAAATGGTATTTATCACTTATTCAACAGAGAAAATATCCAGATTCATCTGAATGCATTATGACTATAATTAAAAGGTGATTAAAACAAGCCTCATTATATAATCCTTAATAATACACAGATCTAAAATAAAATTTTACACTTTTTAGAAAATAACTCTATTACATAAAAATTACAAAATGATGTTTAAATCCCCATTTTTGTTGTCTAAATTGTTCAGGATCTCCTCTCTGGGCCCCGTAGATTTGTGCTCTCTGGACTCCCTTGTGAGTGGATCAGGTTGTGTGGTGACTTCTAAGTTGTGAGTAGAAGTAACGTGATGAGGCTGAGCACTTAGCTACTGGTCCCAGGCACTCCAGGATTCCTCTTTTCCTCCGGCCCAGAGATTTCCCATATTGGGGATGGTGGTTTCCAGAGCCACAATGATGAGACAGCAGCCTGCCAATCCATCAGGGATGTGTACATGAGAAATGGATACAACTGTCTTGTTTTCTATTTTAAAAATTGTGAATTTGGTGACTGTTTGCAGAGCAGTCTTAGATTCATGGACACTGTGCTTCCACTGCTCGGTGATTCTCTCAAGGTGCCATCACTGAGTCGGATTTCTCCCTGCTTCCTGCTCCTCCTTCTTTCCTAACCTCCTGAACTGTGTCATTGGGTAAATGCTACCCTTTTGATCTTGCCTGGTTGATTATTCTACCCCCGAGGACAGTCCAATTGCAGACCTGATGAGTTGGCTAGGAGCCATTGTCTTGGGGGTCCCACCAATCGGTGTCAGAACAATCAGTCTGATCTTTTCTAAAGTTATTTTGAGTGTGTTCCCTATCTATCTCCCCCTCTATTCAGAGTGTGATACTTCTCAGAGCAGGTGGTGGTGGTAGTGGGGCACTATCTAATTCTTCTGGTCTCAAGGTTGTAAAGGCGAATCTTGGTAGGGTCCACTAATCTACCGCACTAGTGATGTCCATATGTCTTGTGGTTTCCATCACTCCTCTTTCCTCTGAAGGGAGAGACCAATGGTTTCCCTTAGATGGATGCCCACAAGCTTTTATGACCCAAGAAGGATGTAGAATGTGGTCCCTGTGAACTATCCTATGTTCGTGGCCCTTAGTGTCCCCTGAGATCATGGTCCTGACTCCCTCAAGAAGTTTGGTTCTATCCAAGAAGTTTTCATTGCTGTGTTCTATGTGTGCCCCTCGTTATCCATGGATATAGTGACAACAAAGGTAAATGCTGTTGTGGTTAGGTGCTGTCAAGTCCGTTCTGACTCACTGTGACCCCCATGCACAACAGAGCACAACGCTGGTCAGTCCTGTGCCATTGGCACAATTGCTGTTATATTTGAACCCATTCTTATGGTCCATGTGTCGAGCCATTTCCTTGAAAGTCTATGCCTTTTCCTCTGACCCTTTACTTTTTTTTCCTTTAGTCATTTTATTGAGGGCTCATACAACTCTTATCATAATCCATACATGCCTCTATTGTATGTCAAGCACATGTGTACATTTGTTGCCCTCATCATTCTCGAAAAATTTGCTTTCTATGTAAACCTTTGATATCAACTCCTCATATTCCTCTCCTTCCCCCGCCCCCTCCCTTGTGAATAATCCAGTGCTCTCCTCTACTGTACATCATGTCCACTTCCAGGGACTGGTCTCTCTTGATCGTATGTCCGAAGTATATGAGATGAAGCCTCACCATCCTTGCTACTGAGGAGCGTTCTAGATATCCTTTTTCCAAGACAAGTTTGTTTGTTTTCCTGGCAGCCCACCATACTGCCAGTCGTCTTTGCTCACACCACAATTCAAATGCATCGATTCTTCCGTGCTCACTGTCCAACTCTCGCATGCAGATGAGGCGACTGACGATGCCACGGCTCAGGTTAGGTGCACCTTAGCCCTCAAGGTGACCGCCTGGGTCTTCCACACTCTCACGAAGTCTTGTGCAGCACATCTGCTTGCCGCAACACACAATGGCTGCTTCCACGATGACTGACTGTGGAGCCAAGCAAAATGAAAGCCTTGACAACTTGACTCTTTTCTCCATGTATCTTGATGGTATCTATTAGTTCCGTTGTAAGGAACTCTTATTTTCTTCACATCGAATTGCAATCCAGACTGTAGGCTGCGGGTTTTGAGTTTCAGCAGAAAGTCCTCCTTGATTTAATTTTTTTTAAATTGTTGTGAAGTTTTCTTGTCTGTATCCTCTTTGCTTTTTGCCGGTCACGTTGCATTGTCTGCATGTTGGAGGTTGTTAATAAACCTTCCTCCGGACCTGATGGCAAATTCTTCTGCATGTAATCCAACTTCCCAGGCTATCTGCCCCGCAGTCATATTGAAGAAGTGTGGTCAGTGGGTACAACCTGAATGTACATGAGTGAAAGTCATGATGTCACTGACTCAAAACCATGAAAAAATCCCCTTGTTCTGTTCATATGACTGCTTCTAGCTCTATGTTCAGGCTCTGTGTGACTATACAAATATCCTCTGTTGAGTCAATCCCACATCTGTTCAGTCTGCTTGTCCAGCTAAGCCTCTTCGTGCAGGTTACTAATGTAAAACAGCATTGTTTTAAGCCATGAGATTTGAAGGATGTCTGGCATGGCATCTTACCCCAGCCCATCTGACAGATACAACCTCCCATGTGGGAATATGGGAGAGCTTCTACCACTCTATTTCTAGCAAGAGGTCATCTCCACCATAGGAACGATAAGATAGTGGACAAACAGGACTGCATGAATTCTGGCTTTATCACTTAGTCACTGGGTGGCCTTGGTCAGGTTATTTCACTTCTCTGAAATTAATTTCCCTGAGGTTTCAAAGGAGGGGGGGGATTTCTCGCTATCAAGTTGATTCTGATCCACGGTGAACCTTCATGTTACGGGGTAGAACTGCCCCCAGAGAGTGCCCTTGTTGAAATCTTTGCAGAAGCAGATTCCTCAGGGCTTTTGCTCACATTTAGTGGGTGGCGATCTTTAGTTTGCTAACCAAGAGCAGACCGTGTGTGTCAGCCGGGGACTTCTTTTAAAACAGGGTGCAGAACACTCACCTAGTTTGATTACTAAAGGGGTTAGTAACGCCATATGTGTCCAGTCTAAAGACACTTTAAAGGTAGAGGCCATTAGAAGATATGTTTGTCAATTTCTATTATGCTCACCTGCCCAGGACCCCTTCCCCACGTCCTCTTCCTTTGGGGGAACTGTTCCTTCTCCTCTTTTGTTGTGTGACTCTTTCAAGGTTGCCAAGCACAGAGGCCTGAGCCCTGGATAAACGGGTGAGCATGTAACCAAGGCATCACCAGTCCTTCTTCTTCTTAGCAGGGATTGGTCAAAAAGCTGAGCATATCGCCCAAGCAGGGCCAATCAGGAGGCTTCCCTGGGTTTGATGTAAGGACCATGGGAGAATGTAGGTGGTAGAGAATGGTGATGTAATCTTGGAGCTGTCAGTGGTCCTGTCCCCCACTGCCTAGAGAGAGAGAGAGAGAGAGAGAGAGAAGAGCCAAGAGATGGGGTGATGTGGAGAAAGGAAGGAAGGAGGGATGAAGAAAACTAAGTGTGTTCTGACACTTCTCCTGGGCTAGAGGCCTCTAACTGTGACCCTGAAACATCTGAACCAGAACTATCCAAGGGGCTTATGCAAGACAGGCCCCCGAACTGCTCCCCACAAATTCTGCTTGGACAGTCTCAGGATTCCACATTTCCTTGTGTCACCTGAGGCCCAAGAATCACACTTGAACATGAGGTTAGAAACCTCTTTCTCATTAGCATCCCTCTCTGCCACCGCTGTATCACCTCCTGTCTGGAGGCCAAACTCGGACCATCTGTAGGCCAACACCCCTCTCCTCTCACAGACTCCCAGTAGCCACCTGCCCTGTCTCTAGTTGTCCCTTAAAGGACATCCTCCTGGGTGCTGTGCATGTGTCAGAGCCACCCGCCCCCATGTATCCCTGGGCCCTCCTCCCCAAAGCTCCCCTCCTTCCCCTCTACCCCCAAGCTGGTCCACTTCTCCCCATGGCTCAGTATCAGAGCTCCAGGGTCTGGGGCAAGCCAGGGTTTGATTCCTGACATTGCTTTGTACTAGCTGGGCCACAGGGCAGGAACTCACTGCCTTAGAGCTTCCTCTTCTCACCTAGGGACTGGCGCACTTAATAATGGTCTTCTCTCTTTGCTATGAGGGTTAGATGCAACAATACATTTGACACCACGGCGTCCGCCATCAATACATGTTAGCTGCTGTTACTGTTATTATGATTGTTACGGTGATTCCTGGCCAGGTGTGATTTGTCTGACAACCAGGTGTCTGTTCTTTATGAAATAATGATACAGAGGTGCCTCCTGGCCTGACCCGCCCGCCATGCTGCTGTCCTTCCCTGAGAGAGGACACGGATGCCAGCACCGCCGGACTTGAGGAAAGAGAAGCTGGCACACAGCAATAACTTCTGCCCCTCACTGCTCTGGGCCCCAGGGCGGGCATGCAGCCTATGCTGATGTTCAGGAGAGAGGGCCTGAGCTGGTCCCCTCCTCCCATACCTACCACTCTAGTTCAAACCTATTTTTATCAGCTTCACACTCCCCTGAGCACGGATGTTTGGCTTCAGGGTTCAGCTTCTCCCGGGGAAGAACACACACACACACACACACACACACACACATCTCTGAGGCTCCCTCTAAAATCAACTGCACAGGGAGATCTGCTACCCTGGCACCTTTGGGAGACCAACTGCCCAGGTGCCGGGGCACTGAGAGCCCACTAAGGCGGCCCAGCTGTGGGTGGAAGAGGAGAGGTAGCTGGGCTTTTTGAGGTCTCTCCTTTCCCACGCGCCCCCAACCAAGTTGCCTGAGTCAAGGCAGGGGCAATCTCAGGGACAAGGCCAGGCTGGACACCACCTACACATGAGCTGTCCCCTCTCCTGGCACCCACGGAACTGTCTCCGTCAGGAAGGGCTCTGAGAGATCACCTCTTTCAGTCCCTGCAGTGAACGGCAGGGAGTCTGAGACCAGAAGGGAGGGCCCTATCTGAGCCCAAGCTGAGGCAAAGCCACAGCTCCTGGCCTCTCTGTGACCTCCCTGGGGGACTCGCTAGCCGCTGCCCGGGCAGCTGTTGCCCAGAGTAACCGAGACACACCTGGCTGGGCCAGGACCCCTCTCCAGCAGCCTTACTGGCCCCGGGCCCCCCTCTGTTTACTGCCAGCTTTGCCTGGATGTTTGTTTTCTTACGGGAAGAGCCAGAGGGGCCAGGCAGGGCCACGGCTATTGAATGGCCCTTCTGAAGAGCAGACTGTTATTCCAGCAGCTCTGGAATGTCTAGAAGGGTGGCAATGGAACGCCTGTTCCCCAGGCCGGGAGGCAGCTGGCCCGGCTCCAGCCCAGGATATTCTGGGGTCAGAGTTCTTAAACAACTCCCGGCCCCAGGCTCCAAAGCTCTTGCGGTCAAAGGCAGGCCAGTGTGCACATGAGGCTCTCACCATCTGTACAACCGACCGAGCCATCCAGAGGCTGTCTCCAGAGGCCTGGTCACCCCATGGATGGTGCCCACCTCCCCAGTCCTGTATTGAAGGCTTGGACATCAGTCCCGCATTCTTGGGGCAGACGCACCTGGAGATGAGACTGACTTCATGTGCGCTGCACAAAACTCTCACCTGCCCCCCCACCATCCTCCCACCCCAAAATAGATGGGATCCCCAAGCAAGAGGATGACCTTAACCTGTGTAATATCTTTATACCACAGAGGAGAAGAATCCCCCTCTCCAGAACGCACTACACTTCCCATTGTTGAAAAATTGTTGTCATATATTGATTTTTGTTAGTACAAGATACCCGCTTGCTAACTGCCAGGAGTCTGTCATAATTCATTTACAAACCTACAGCATGCACGACATGGCAGGGCCTCCTCGGGGCGCCTTATGCATCATTCATCCCACCACGTGTGGCAGCTGGGATCGGGGAGGCGGCTGCTGCCTCTTACCTCACGCCCGCGCCTCCCCCCCGCACCCCCCCGCCCCAGCCCCACCCCCGGCTCTGTCTGATGCCTTTGAGCCTCCTCTTTCGGGCTCTACCAGGGCCTCTGTCCAGCCCAGGCATCCCACAGTGACCTTGAGACTCAGAGAGCAGATTGCCTAGGAGCGAAGCACCTTCTCCGCTCTGCTCAGCACAAGGACAAGAACCAGAGACCCAGGGAGACCAGATCAGCCCCTGGGTGGAAAGAGTGCTGCACTGGATGGTTGGGGAAGGGGTTGAGGGGCAGCAGTGGGGATACAGGCAGGCCGGCCAGCACGGGGCTCTGTAGAGAAAGGAATAAAGAGGGAGTCTAGCACCAGATGCACCTTGAGCTCTTGCCTCCAAAGCCGCACTCCGGACTCCAGAAAGAAAAGTTCTGGCTGGCTTCTCCTCGGGAGGCCAGCAGTAGGAGGGGAAGGCTGGGAGAGGGAGCAGCCTTCCACTCAGGCTGCAGATGGAGCCATTCAGCTTCTCCGTGGTCCTCCCAGCCCAAACCCCTCCTAGCTGAGGAAGATGAGAAACACCAGGCCCCGGATGCGTGGGGATCCATGTGTCACCTTCCACCAGGAGTCAGAAAAACAGCTCTGCCCCCACTTGCCCTTCCATCATAGCACCCCTTCCTCCATCTGGGCCCTCACCCCGGTCACTGCCTCTGGGCTCATTATCTGCCCACTGGTATTCAGAATGATTTCATTAATGTCATCACAAATGCAGTCATGAAGAACTTATTAGGGAACTTCGAAGTGGCCAACGCTGCCCGCCAAGAGCCAACTCAAATACCAAGCAGGAGACCCATTGCCCGAGTCAGAGAAAGCCCGGAGTGCAGACGGACAGAGAAATATTGCCGCTCTTGGCCATGCCAGGGGTGCAGG